>CM016723.1:31306035-31533535 GCA_005771605.1 Scutellaria baicalensis | reverse complement strand
AGTTTGTTTATAAATTAGTGTTTGGTATATGGGTTGATATGGATAAAATTTGTTAAATGACAAATTTATCCCTCATTTCAAAAAGATGACAAAAAGTAAATACATCAAAAAATCTTCCCCAGAGTTTGAAAAGAGGAAAAGCCGTAGGCTGCCATTTTCAGCGAAGGGAAGAACCTAACGCCATGTGAAGATGCAAAGCCTTCCTCTCAAGATTCTTCTTCAGAAAAGCCAGCTGTTCAACTGAGTAAAGGCAACATTCTTTCGAGTAAAGCTTTGCCTGAGCCACCGGAGAGTTAATAACCACCTGGATCAGATGCTGTCTGTTCAGCCTCCCCAAATCTGCGCCACCGATACTCAATGTAGTGGCGGCGGCGTCGGCGGTGGAGGTGACGGTGCTCTCATAAGGCATGGACTGGAGAACGCTAATCTGCGCCTGGAGGAATTTGATGTACTTGTGCGCCTCCTCCAGTACCGTCGCCATGTCCATTTTCTTATCCCACGGAAGCAGCTTCTGTAGACGCTTCGTCTTATCGCTAAGCCTGCTCGGCTGCCGCCTGCGTGGCCTCCTCTCGTACGACGCCGTCTCGACTCATCAATCGGCTTTGCCGTCGTTCGAGCTTGCAGTCGGAGGGCCGCGGCTATGTCGCCGTTCTCAGGGGAGGTCTCTGCACTTCTGCCTCTCGATTCTCTAGGTTAAGAAATGTGCTAATGGCAATTTCAAAGTTTCAGTGATTTCCAAGGGTGATTTAGGAAAAAGATGATGAATAGTAAGGGCATATAAGATATTTCAAATGGAATACTGTTCATTTGCTTTTAATCCCACCAAATGGGGATGGATTACAAACCCAGGTATAATACAGCCCAATCCATAGGAGGCAAACCCGGGCCCTTCCCTAAACCCGGGCTTTAGACACGGATACCAAACATGTGTTTACCCTAAATATCAATCCCTACCCAGCCTTATCATCCCTACCAAACAAGGCCATATAATTTATCGATATAAACTTATTTTCATCATACACAATTTAACTACTTCTTTACTATTGTTTTTGTCACAATTGGCTCGGAAAAAACTTTTGCGAGTTATGTTTAATAACCTTATTAATAATGACCATAGAAACATACTAATATTTTTTTTGTATATTACTCTAAAATAAAATTTCTAAATTTAACGTTCCATTATTTTTTTTTTTCAAATACCTTCAAATCAAAGTTTATCTTAGAGAAAAATTACATTGTATGATGATTCACATTTCAAAATTTGATAAATCTAAAATCAGAACATAAAAGAAAGTGAAATATTGTATCCTTTTTCATAGGTTAAAATGTGTCGGTCCCCATTGTGACTTGAAAATGTTGCGTCGGACCTTTCTGTTGAAAGAATAGCAGTGTTTACCCCAATGATAAAAAAGTTTGCACGAAATCCCCTATTCCTTCAAACTTAAGGAGGGTGTGTATCACTTGCCCCTTGTACGACTTGAACTTGAATCCGTTCACATTTTGACTTATATATTGACTATAATACCCTTTACATTGTACATAAGATATTATTCATTGATTTCTTTCAATATATATTATATAATCCCATTTTTCACTTCAAAATTTAAAATTTTTTAAATTAATATTTTTGTTATTTTTATTTATTATTTATTTTTTTATCTTTGAATCTTGGTAGTGTTTTGTGTGTAATATTTATTACGTATTTTAAATTTATTCTTTATACATTTTTAAATATTGTTTTGCAACCTTGATTTAAAATTAAAATTACGCTCAAAATATTTTCACTTGATTTGAATTTATTTTTCAACTTAATATGCATAAAATATATTTCTCAATAAATTTCAAAAATAATATAATCAATTTTAGAATTTAAATGAATTTAAAATTAAAATTGAAAAATTATTCAAATCTTTGAAAAGATTAATTAAATATAACAATTGTAAATTTACAATTTCAAAAAAAAAAAAACTTTACAATATATATACATATATAATTTAAAATTTAATTAGAAAAATCAACAATTATGCTTTAAGGTTTTAAATTATCGATTTGATAATAGAGTTAATTGCCAAAAAAAAAAAAAATCACAACTTTTTTCTCAAATTGTCATTTTAACCAAACTTTTCATTATTGATCATAATGACATAATTTTATACATGTAGTTAGTTATTTAACCTCGGTCAACTCTTTTTTTTTTTTTTTGCTGACGTGTCCATCTGACCGGACACGTCACCAGCCACATCTAAAATTAGAAAAAAATATTCCTAAATCATACAAAATGTATCTGAAGTGAATGAAAATGAAAAAAAAAAAAAAAACGCTAGAACTGATTTTGCAGAAACCCGTTTCTCCCAATCAAGATTATTAACATTCAACCCCAAAAATAGTCCATTTGTCTACTTATGATCTATAATCAATTATGTTTATTTTGATTTGAATTTCTTCAATATAACCCATTTATATTTTTAAAAAAATTGTATTACTCATTTATTTTCAATTGAGTGATCATGAACAGTGTATTTTGTTTTACATGAACAATTCAACTTCTTTGTTTATATACAATTAATGAATATATGTGTTCCTAAACTGTTAGTTAACATTGTCAATAATGTTTGATTATTAAAGAAATGCATACGAACAAAGTCTCTTAAATAAATGAAAAAACATGCACAATCTTCATTAATTCATTCTAACTTGTCTAATTTACAGCTAAACATGCCCAAACGGTTCTGAAAACCGGAACCGGCGGTCAACGGTTCCAGTTCCAAACCGTAACCGGGAACCGTAAAACCGGCGGTTCAAATCACCAGTTTAGGTTCGGTTAAACCGCCGGTTTATGCATTTTTTTATATTTGAAGTTGCCACGTGGACGGCTCACATTCAAAGCCAAGTAGCCGTTGGAGATCGACGGCCCATGCGAAGTAGCCGTTGGAAATCGGTTCAACCCAAATCGGAATCGAACCGCCGGTTTTGGAGATTTTTGAATTGAACGGCCGAGATCAACGTTTTGGAGATTTTTGCAAAACATTATGCTCCTTGAGGATGGTGCAAAGTCGCCGAACGTCAACAACATCTCGATTCCGAGGCATTGGACGATGGTGGTCCCCAGGCTACGACTCGAACACATCATCCTCCGGCGGCATATATACCGACCAACTTCGATGATTATTGAAGAAGGTAAGTTGAGGTAAGAGAATTACGTGAACTTTGATTCCTTAATTTTATAAATTAAGGATACGTAGACAATTTCATTATAAATTTGGAAATAAATTTAAATTCCAAAATTAGAATGAAACTCAAGCTCTTTCAATTTTTCCCCCTTCCCTTGTATCTTTTATTTCATTCACAAAAACTCATGTGAAACGGTCTCACGGATAATTTCCGTGAGACGGATCCTTAAAACCATAAATTGAATCCATATCCACAGATTTCTATATGAATTGATATGTGTGGGTTATTGGTTGACCCACCTCACGAAAAAAGATTCGTGAGACGGTCTCACACAAGAACTACTCTATTTCATTTGATTTGATTTCATTAAGATATATCTTTTATTTCATTTCATTTGATTTCATTTCTTAATGTTGCACTTGTTTGTTTGTATTGTAATATTTTTATTTTTGACTTGTAGTTTGTAAATTTGTAGATATAAATTGTAATAGATAATTGAAAAGTTGTAATAGATAGACTTTTTTATACTACATTAGTGATTAGTCTATAGATTTAAATAGAGTTCTAACTTGTTAATTTGTAATAATTTTCCAATTTTTTATCAAAAGACAAAAGTTTGTTCACTTAATTATTGTTAGTCTCTCCCATTTAATATTTTGTATTCTAAAATATCAATTTAGTCGAAAACAAGTATTAAAAATCAAAATTGAAGATTGAAAAAAAAAAGAATGAAACCGGTCCGAACCGACGTTCCGGCTAAACCACTGGTTCGGGAACCGGAACCGGAACCTTAGCCCATCCGGTTCGGTTTCAATTCGACCTTCCCAAAACCGTGAACCGCCGATTTTGAACCGGAACCGACGAACCGGATGAGCATGTTTATTTACAGCCTATGTTGTGGAAGATGTCAAATATAAAACTTTTAAGATGTTTAAAAAACAATGTAAATTGTTTCAATTATTTCTTTTCTATCATTTTATTTAGGGTTAATGTAAAAGAAAAAAAAACCACCTAAACTATTAGTTTTTTTATGTGTCAATTTCCAAAGTACTCATTTTCATAAGTCAATGAACTTATTTATCCATTTTTCTCGAAAGTAACTTTTTTACCCAATTTGGGTAGTGAAATGTTCATAATACCCTCAACTTAAGTTATATTTACATAAGAAAAGTTCAGAAAATATTATGGACTCGAGTCAAGTTTCCTAAACTCGAGTCAACTTTTTAGATAAGATGAACATGTCGTGAACACGAATATAATATTGTGTTCACGATATGCTGATATATTTGTGATTTATGTAAATATAAACTTAAGTTAAGGGCATTACTGACATTTCACCCTCAAATTGAGTAAAAAAATAACTTCTCAGGAAAATGGGTAAACAAGTTCAATTACTTGTCAAATTGGGTAATCAGAGGTATTTCCACTTTTTTCATTAAGTTTCCAACCTAATTTTTTTTTCTCATACCAAACTACTAAAATTATCAAATGTTGCATTTGATAAATTTTAATTATTTAGTTTACAATTTGATAAAGAAAAGGTTTACGTTGGAAATCGAAAAAAGTCAATAGTAAGGTTGCATAATTTTTCATTTAACCCTTTTTGAATGAACTAGCAGTATACCCGCACGATGCGCGGTTTATTATTTATTATAACAAATACGATTATTAATAATATAATAAATTTATTATATTAAAATATTACTCATGAGATCTTGTTATTTTGAGATTTGTAAAAAATCCATATTTTTTTAATGATGATGATGATGACAATGACAACAACAACAACGACAATAACAAAAACAATAATAATAATAATAGTTTTGTGTTTTGTGTGCTTTAATTATAAGTGATTAATTATATTTGTTAATTTATATGTTCTATTTATATTTTTGTTCCTTTATATCTTAGAATTATATTTAATAATTTGTAAATAATTTTCTACATTTTTTTTAGATGGATTTATTTTACAAATACTGTATGTATTCAAAAACTTAGTTTATATTTAAAAAGTTTAGGTTTCAAATTCATTTTACAATTAAAACAATATTTTTTTTAGAATTTTGAAACCATTTTAAAATATTTTTTCTTATAGTTATATCTATTGCATATATGTTTGAATTTATTTTTAAATGTTATTTGTGGATTTTTTTAGATTAACCTCACAACATTATTAGATTATTATTAGTTTTACTTTCAAATTTAATTATTATTTTTAATAATTTTATAATAGTTTTTAAACTTTTAAACATTTTACAGCCCTTCGTAAAATGAAATTTAGCTTTTAGACCTATTTTTCACATTTATATATTAAAATAACATAATTTTTAAATTTTTGACAATGTTTAAATTTCATTATTTTCAGATTTTTTAATTATATCATTAAGACATAATCATATAATAATATCATCCAAAATAATTTCCTCTATTTCATTTTACCCCTATATTAAATTAAAATACTACTTATTATATTTAAAATATATATGAAGCTTGTTTTATAAGATTCTCAAAGTTTTTTAGTTTTTTTTTCCACAATTTTTCTATTGGTCAATGACAAATCATTAATTATCTCCAATTTTACAATTGAGTGACAAATGTGTAAAATTTACCAATTTATTTCTTTTTATATATAGTATAGATTAAAAAAATCGATGATAAATATAGTTGATTCAAGAACAACATTTTTGAACATCATACAACAACTATTATGAATATAACACAATAATTTTTTCAGGATTAATTGTGATAAAATCCTTATTAATTAGTTTAATTGTTTCATCATGTGATGAAGTAGAGGTTGGAGGTGGTGTTTCTGGACGCACCACGTCATCAACCGGACTCCGGTTTTGGGTCGAGGCTGTGAACAGACTATCCCGACCGGAATAATACTCGAACCCTGAACCGGAACTATGTGAACCGGTTTTCCCCATCCATAATCCACCTCCATGAACCCCAGCCTTCCCCACTCCGATATGAACAGTGTGCTGTATTCCAATGGCGGCGCGAATGGATCCTGAATCCGACCCGCTTTCTCCTCTCTTCCCCCACTTTTCGAACTCCTGTGCCACCTCAGCCTTGCCTTGTTGGATCAATTTCACCACCTGGAACACCGGCTCCGCCGTCACCACCGCTCTCGTCGCTGTTATCGTCACCGGGAAGAAGCAGTTGCCGTAGAAGCCTTCGGGCAACGGAGGCTTCACGATTTGGCGGCAATTGGCGAAGAACACCAGCTTCACTGGCGCCTCATCGTCCAGATCGATGGCGATGGTGCGCTGCCGCCACAGCATCGCAGCGACGATCTCGAACGTCGAGCAAGTGGTCCCGGCCTTGCTCCATTCATGGAATTCACGTTTGAGCTCCTTGATTTTATCGAGAGATAGGTCTATGATGACGTGCTCGAGATGGTAATCGGGAAGGGCAATCGGCGGCTGCTCCGGCGTCGGTGGCGGCGGTGGAAGGAAATCCCGGCACCACTGAGGAGCGATGCTAGGTTTTTCAGCACCCCTCGCGATTTCTCCGATCGCATTGAGGAATTGCGCAGATCCGAGTCCATCGCAGACGGTGTGGCAAAACACCAGCCCAATCACGAATCCGTTGCATCCAAATTGCGTAACCTGCATCTGCACCAGAGGATCGGCACTCTGTTCCGGCGGAATGGGAAGAAGCTTCTCGTAAGGGATCGCCATGGCGTCGTCGAAGTAATTGAGATCATCCAAGGTACAATCAGCCAATGCATCAACGAACCAAACGGCGTCGTCTGGTGAGCAAGCAAGTCGGAGCTGGCCGTGATCGGAAACGCATAGCCTCCCCGCAAGAGGGTAGTAGGGAACCAGGGCCCTGGACAGGGCTTCACGTATGACCCGGGCCGCACCCGGGCCGTGTCTGAACACGTGGAGTGTCCGAGCATTGCACCGGAGGACCGGTATCGTGTCGACAGCCGATAAGTCGAGGAGGATTCCAGATGGGGTGGATTCCGATGGTGCAATCCAGGCCTGATGGATTGTGGTAACAGAGAATTCCATGGCCTCAACAGATGAGTAATTGCATGGAGATGAGATGATGTTCAACATCTTTATAAGGTAATGAAATCAATTTGGTGCTTGCCTTTAAAGTGTTCTCCATTAATTTCTTCACTCATACATGCCTTGCAAGCAATTCACTCACAAGAAACATAACTTGCATTACAAATCAATGGAGGATTGTGCATTATGGACTGGACTGTTCATCTGCATGACAGAAACATTCATTAATCATCAACATTTCAAAGCAATTTGGGCAAGCAAAGTGTGAAGAATCTGGTTGGTAGAACTGTAATTGATTATTTGCAATTAGATGTGTGATTCTGTTTAGATTCCTCATTATTGAATGTACACAGAGAATCTGAGATTAATATATGTTGAGTGTCAATTAAATATACAACTGAAATTAGAGTCCGCCTCTTGTGGTACCATCTGTGCGACGAGATTTAAATATGTATTTTACAGGTATAAATTTAAATATATCTTTTACAGGTTTATCAACTATAAATATGTATTTCATAAATATGTTTTTATATGGATAAACATGAATTCCATAAGTATGTCTTTTACAGTTATAATTACGTTATTTTCTATTATATGTGTGCGAAATTAATAAGTATATTGATATTTAACAGGTCAACGACGGGTACATAGCAATATACTTTGAATAGGGTGATGGAGCTGTTCATTTTTTGTCACTTGGAAAAACAAGTGAAAACCATTTGTTGTTATTTGTTTGGATTGAGAAAAGGCCCAGGCCCAGCCGCAGGCCCAAGTGAGATCCAGACCACTAAGAGTAGTAGCTAGTTGCTTATCTTGTCGGATACTATGTACTATGTATTAGGAATGCTTCTTTTCCTTGCACAAAATTGTTTCTTCCTTGAAAATAAGGTAATTGTTTATTCAAAGTATCATCAATTGCATCTGAAATTATTTGATTGAGTATCCGTCATCTATATCTATATATATTTATATATAAAAGACCTTCAATAAAAATAACATAACTAATTTTTCCTCCTAAATTTACATACTATAATTGGAAAAAAGTTAGTTACAATAATTAAAAAAATTAAAAATAAAAAGATTTATACTTTTAAGGATTGTAGGGTCCACTAGGTTAGATTATAGTCTATTGGTAGACTATCTAGGTTATTTTTGTCTTTTTTATATTTATATAAATCACATTCTTTAAATTAAATCATTATAAATCACATTCTTTAAATTAAATCATTTTTTTATTTAAATTTTTGTTATAATATATGATATATCAAATTTATCATTTTTGTATCTAGAATTTAATTATTCCTTTTATTTTGTATTCACGATTTTGATAACAAGTGGGGTATAAGTGAATGAATGTATACTTAATGCATATTAAATAAGAAATCATGATTTCAAATTAAATGATTTATTCATTTAGAATTTATGTTTAATATATGATTGATCAGTTTTATCATTTTTATTATAATTTGTTTATTGTAATTTTTAAATTTTAATTTTAATTTTAATGAGACCATGAGACAATTTTAGGGATGTAAGTTTTTTAACAAATCATAATTTCAAATTAAATAGTTTCTTCATCTAAAATTTGTTGTTAATGCATGATATATCAGATTTATCATTTTTTAAGAATTCTAATTTGTTAATTTACATTGCATCGTAAAAAATAACAATGTATAAATTTGATATTTAAATTTTTGTGCATGATTATATTTAACACAATTAGAAATACAAAAACAAATGACTAAATTAAACAAAGATTAGGAAATAAAAAAATAAATTTTAAAATACAAAGTTTTAGACTTTTGGAGAAATTAATTATAATGAAAAATATTTTTATATAATTGTTTGTTTTATTTGTCAATTTAAGTGGGTTCAATATTCAGTTATCTACGTTACTTGAATATATATAGCAATATATTTAAGTATTTATATCTTTCCTTCAATTAACTATAAATAATTAAATTATTGGTTAGACCGAAAATTTCGAAGAAATTTATAATTGTGAACGTCAGAGAATATGCAGCTTTGTCAATAAAATTAATCACTTATTAAGCATGCATAAAAAATATAATAATATATTTATCATGACACTTATGTCTATATTATAAACTGCAACATGCATAACACATCTTTAGGAGTTAAAATGTTTTTATAATATAGATTTTATAATTCATTGTTCAACAAAAATAAAAAATTTATATATTATTGTTTGCATTTTAAAATATAATAATATTTAAAATGAGAAACTGTAGAGATAAAATGTCTAAATTCTTATTAATATATAATTTAGATTACAATAATACAATTATATTATATTATTAAAATATTTAAAATTAATAAATTAAATTACAAACCGACGAGTATAATTCTAGTTTTCAATAAAGACATAATGGAGAAGAAAGAGGGTGAAACAATAAATTAGACATACGTGTGAAGGATGACGTGGCCTGCCAACTGATTACTTTAGGAGAGAGAATACTTCAAATGAATATCACCTCAGTTATTAGGTATGTATAACTAATCAAATCAGATGTAACCTATCATTGGATTGGATTGGATTATATCCCACACCTATTTTCTAATTATCTTGCTCTTCATTTCTACATGTATGAAATACATCAAAAGAAAATTTTATAAAATAATGTAGAATGGAGTAATGATAGATGAGTAGAGAGGTAAATGTGTGGTTGAAAAGGGGAGCGAATAATTCTTAATAAGCAATTATATAATATAATGAAAGATAGCCTATAAATATTAAATAATAATATGATAAAGAGGTGAAAGAGACTCTTCTCATTAGAATTTAATGAATTAAATAGACCAATGTTATTGTTATGTTATCATTCTCTCTCTCTCTCTCTCTCTAAACTTAATTTGAGTTTACAGCAGAGATCAGAAGATTGAAGAGAGACGGCGGAGCTCGATTGGATGAATGGCGGCGGCGGTGGCGGAGCCATTACTCACACCTTCTCCTCCTCCTCCACAACTCCATGATTTCATCGTCAATCTTCCTTCTTCCATCACCTCAATCATTCCTCCCCAATATGGAGACGACGACGATAATGACTCGTTCCCCAATTCGCCGCCCCCACCCTCCTCCTCCATATGGGCCAAGAAGAAGATCCATCGCTGCCGGACCGCCCCCGCCATGGCCGTAATGAAAGACTGCCGCGCTAATCACTCCAACGACCCCAATCTCAAACACGCCTCCTCCTCTCTCGTCCGCCAAGCTGCTCTTCTGCTCCTCCTCTACCTCTCCCTCGGCGTCGTCATCTATTCCTTCAACCGCGACCATTTCTCCGGCGATGAGACTCTGCCTGTTGTCGACGCCCTCTATTTCTGCATCGTCACCATGTGCACCATAGGCTATGGAGACATCGCCCCCTCCACCCCCATCGCTAAAGTCTTCGCTTGCTTCTTCGTCCTCATAGGCTTCGGATTCATCGACATTCTTCTCAGTGGAGTCGTCAATTACGTGCTCGATTTGCAGGAAAACATGATCCTCGCCGGCATTAAGGCCAATCAGCAGCCGGAGCACAAAAACGCCCGATTCTCCGCCAGGAATTACATAGTAGACGTTGCCAAGGGAAGGATGAGGATCAGGCTTAAGGTGGGCCTGGCTATGGGGGTGGTTGTGCTGTGTATTGGAATAGGGATCGTGTTTCTCTACTTTGTGGAGCGTCTCAATTGGGTGGATTCAGTGTATTTATCGGTAATGTCAGTGACAACGGTGGGATACGGCGACAAGGCCTTCAAGAGCATCGAAGGGAGGTTGTTTGCGTCGATATGGCTGCTGTTTTCCACGCTGGCGGTGGCGAGGGCTTTTCTGTATCTGGCGGAGGCGAGGGTCGACAAGAGGCACCGTAAGATCACCAATTGGGTGCTGCATCGGGATATCACGGTGGAGGACTTGCTTGCTGCTGATATTAACAACAATGGTTTTATTAGGTAACCTCATTTATCTATGCTTCTTTGTTTCTGCACTTGCTATCTTCTTCATATCGTCTATTCTATTCTATGCAGTGTAGATAAGTATATTAATGAGCATGAATGTGAACCATCCAAATTAGATTTATAGTCTGTGATGTTGTGAGTATGAGCTAGATGAGAACTTGGTACAAATTATCAGCTTGTGCTGTTTATCACAACCAGCTAAAGATAGTATCTATCACTCATCAACAATCAACTATATGAATGCGATGGTCCATTGCCCCTGTCATATTTCTTTCTATTTCATCTGTTCTTCGAGTCATCTTTAGCTAATTGCATTCTAATTCCTAACCAATGCATATCTGATGAACCAGTAAATCGGAATATGTAATCTACAAGCTGAAAGAGATGGGGAAGATCAAAGAAAAAGACATCCTGCAGATATGCGATCAATTCAAGAAGCTCGACCACAATAACTCTGGGAAGATCACACTTCCTGATCTCTTGAACGATCATTTATAGCTTTCTAATGGGATGTCCCAAACAGGCAAATACATTACAAGATTTTGCTTTAGCCGATGTTTCAAGCAGAGGAAAGGTTTGGTTTCAAACCCCAGGAGTCACGAACATGAAAAGAGTTTCTTTCGGAGCAGCAGGGTCCCTAAACCTCTATTTTCTTGGCCGATTTCACTTTGTATGTTCATATGTAGGACCCAATTGATAGAATTAGAAGATTTGAATGTAAAGGAATAATACACTCATCCTTTTGCAGTTGAGGCATTTCTGGAGTGTTTAGGAACCTCTCAAACTGTATGTTGGTGGGCTATCTCTTGGAAAATGTATATTACAGGTTTTCCTAGGAAAAGAGAGCACACACATTCTAAGTGTGAAATGATTTATTCTACTGAACATATAGGATTTAGATCACCTACTGTACACATCAGGGAATGCTAACAAGTAATGTATTATTGCAAACTGATTGGTGAGTGGTGAAAGCAAGTAATATATTATACTTTCTTGCAAGAGTTACTAAACACACACTTGGGGATTTTCTATGTCATCTTAGATGTGGCTTGAAGACCAAACACAAGATAAAGAATTGAGGTATAAGTCAATAAAGCTAGCATTCAATTTAATCTTGATCCAATCCATTTTTGATGGGTTCATAGAGTTGAAACACATGAAATACAGAGCTCTAACGCTTAGAGAATTGTGGGCGCTTTCTGGCTTTCCTTAATCCGGGCTTCTTCCTCTCAACAACCCTTGAATCCCTGGTCAAGAGCCCTTCTTGCTTCAAAGGTGCTCTGTGGCTGTCACTCACCTTCAGCAGTGCCCGAGCCACGCCAAGGGAGATTGCTTGAGCCTGACCTGAAAGCCCCCCTCCATGTGCCTTCACAAACACGTCGTAGCTACCCTCATAGCCTAGGGTCACCAATGGCGTTTTAACGTACTGCAGCCATAGAGGATTGCCTTGGAGGTATTCCTACACGAGATTCAGATGCACTCATGTACAGATTTCATAATTACAACTAGTTTCAAATCCTTTCTTCACTCATCATTCAGAAATGTCTCTCAGAAGCACACTCTCCATATTAATATCATCAAGATACCAAAATGATCAAAACTCTTTAAACAATCAAACATCCATCTCCTTACTAGATTATCAACAGCATAACAATTCATCCATTTTTTGCACCTATTCGCAAGTACCAACACACAACACATCTCAAACTAGTTGCTTCACACTCTTCAGCATAATTTGCATATATCACACATCCTATTATATATTCTCTGATTAATCCACCCCTTTTCAACTTCACCTTTTTAAACCGATTAAACAAATTCTACTCCTTCAAACAATCCAATTCTGAGCAACAATCATTCAATACAAAAGCCAGCAAAAATAAAAAAGGGATCTACACTAGAAACGTGGGTACCTTAGCATCCCGATAGTTAATGATAATTTTCCCGGAGCCTTCCTGGAGAACAACCCTAGCAATGGCGCATTTCCGGCGGCCTGTCCCGATTATGCTCTGCGCCGCGAACCCACCAGGAAGCCTAGACTTGACCAATTTCTTCAGGTCCGCCGTCTGTATATCAGGGTCGGCGACGGCGGAGGTGGCGGCGACAACGAGAGCGGGGAATTTGGGGGCGGCGGATTTCAAACGGAGGGGGTTCGATGGAGGGAAAGACAGAGATTGAACGGGCTTCTGAGAAATTTGGGAGGAGAAAGAGAGAGAAGATAAGGATGAGGTGAGAGCAGAGATAGACGAAGCCATCGCCATTGACGGGTTTGAGCTTCGGAGTGGTGTGGGGAGGGAGTTGAGCTCCTTTCTAAGCTTAAACAGATAACGTGTTTGAATTGTCCATTATACCCTCCTATTAAATTTGTTAAGATTAATGGCTAAATTACATTTTTGGTATGGCAGCGACTATCCGCACCCCACACAATTCTAAACACACCCCATTAAAATAAATATAATTGAAATGATATATTAAAAGACAATTATACACTTACTAATAAAATTATAATAAATATTAAATCAAACATAATTTAATTCTCAAATACACCCCACATTTAAATATTACTATACACACCCCATTTCATACACATAACACATGTATACATCATCCTCTTCTCTCCTTCCTCCATATACACAACTCCATTACTATAACCTTAAGAAAAAGCTTCAAAAAAGTTAAAATATTAGAAAGAAGACATTATGGAGCATGATAGAACACAAGAGGTTGACAATATAAGTTTCTATACTTTGTTTTACGATTTCGTTTCTTAGTTTTGTGAAGAAAAAAATTTTGGTTTTCAAAAATCGCGAAAACACGATCGTAAAGTACAGGTCAAAACTTTGGTTAAGTGGTCGAAACTTAAGTGTATTATCAATCACTAGTGGTCGAAAGTTTTCAGTATTTTCGACCAGTAGTAGTTGAAGAAGCAGCTATAACTCGGCCGCTACAAGTCGAAACTTATATCTTTTTTCGACCAATAGGTGTCGAATTTAGGATGAATCTTCACAAAGTTGTTTTTGAATAGTTTTTTTCGGCTATAAGTGTCGAACAAACGTACCTTTTTTCTTCCTTGTTCTTGAATTTATTTAATTTAATTGTATTCATCTATTATTTTTATAGGAAGACAATTCACATGAAACTCAATTGAGCATTTACAACGAGGTAGGAAATTTGAATGTCATGAGCCCTATGTACGAGCATATAGACTTTTCTGATGAGTTCGAACTGATGAGTTATTTGATACTCGGGAAGGCATGGTGAATTGGGCGTATAGAGTGGGAACTCGTTTAAATATAGTTGTGTTGGTTAGGAGATCGGATAGTGGTGAAAGTGGCCACCGAGCTCGTGTATTTTTGGGTTGTGAACGAGGTGGCAAATATCGTTTGACAAAGAAAAAACTTGGTCAAGACCCTTCCATTGAATCCAGAAAAAAAGACTAAGGAACGGTCTACAAGCACTAAGAAGTGTGAGTGTCCTTTTATGTTGAAAGGACTGCAAGTCAATGAGCAAGGACAATAGGCCTTGATGGTAGTGTATGGATCACACAATCACCCAATGGGTCGCCATTTGGTAGGCCACTCATTTGCAGGTAGACTAACTCCTTCTGAAGATACACTTGTGAGTGATCTTTCCATGAATAACACAAGGCCAAAAGATATCTTGAGCACACTGAAGCAATCTTTCATCGGGAATGAGTCGACTATGAAAACCATCTACAATGCTCGGTAAAAGCACAGAGTTGTTGAGCATGGTGATCGAACCCAAATGCAATACTTGCTGGAGAAGTTGACGTTGGAGAACTACTACTACTTGGACAGGAGATGCAAGCAAACTGATAGGGTTACTGACCTTTTTTATGCTCATCCCACAAACGTTGAGTTGTTGCGTGCGTTTCTGAATGTACTCTTGATGGATTGTACCTACAAGATGAATAGATATAGGATGCCACTTTTGGAAATCGTCGGTGTCACGTCAACAAATATCACGTTACCTGTGGCTTGTGTGTACTTATTGGCTGAGAAGGAGTAGAATTACAGATGGGCTCTCACTGTATTGAAAGGTTTGATGATCAAAGGATGTTATCCTAATGTGATAGTTACCGACCGTGAGCTTGCACTTATGAATGCGATAAGTGTAGTCTTTCCGAATGCCACTCACTTGCTTTATCGGTGGTATATCAACAAGAACATCCTAGCCAAATGTAAACCAATGATTGGTAGAGCCGAGATATGGGAGTCCTTCAATAGCTCATGGAATTTGCTAGCATTTGCTCAGGATAAACATCGATTCAATGAGTTAGTGAGGAGATTTCAAGCTGACTACGCCGATCATCATGAAGCTGTAGCGTATGCTATGAGGACGTGGATCGAGCCGTACAAGAAGAGGTTTGTCTCATGTTGGACAAACGATGTTATGCATTATGATAACACAACAAGTTCGAGGTACGATTCTTGAAACTTGTTTTGTGCTTTATATTTTTTAAGTTATGACAAACAATCATTGAATAATTACGTTGTGTGTCCACTCTCAGGGCAGAAGCCATGCATGCAAAGCTTAAAAGATAATTGGGCTCATCTCAATCAAACTTTGAGACATCTTGGGCACGCATACACCATCTACATAACATGTCAATAACTCACGTGAAGGCCTCATTTGAGCAGAGTATGACTATGACCCCACATCGTTTTTCCTCGCCCCTTTTCAAGCTCATTCGAGGATTGGTGTCCCATCATGCACTTGGGTTGCTCTTTAAGGAGATGAGGCGAATAGATGGTACAAGTGTTGACCCTCTGCTTTGTGGTTGTGTGTTGAGGAAAACATGTGGCTTGTCTTGTGCACACGAGTTGCAATTTTGAAAAGGGATCGTCAAGTCATCCAACTAGAGATGATGGATAACTTTTGGAGAAAATTGGATTGTGAGGCTTCAACTTCTGAAAGTGTTCCCAATGTTGATGTTGGGAATCGATGGGTGGAGACCTCAAATGCAATTAATGAGATCTTTGGATCCGTTTCCAAAGCCCAAAAAATGTTGTTGCTTAAAAGACTTCAAGAAATATCAATATCATCAACAAGTTCGTTGCAAGAACCATTGGTGGTTACACGTCCTCGTGGTAGACCAAGCAAAACAAAGGTCAAGGCATCTACCTCCACCAAACGCAATCCAAGTAAGTTTGAAATTGTTGAATCATTGATCGATAGTTGTTCTACCCCGACGGAGGAAAATGTTTTTGTGGCTGAGACAACAGTGGGTGTACTAAGTTTTACAACCCTGAAAAGGAAAAAGAAACCAGTTAGACGTCGTGGTGTATGCAAGGCAGGTGATGAGATCTTCGTACTTCAACTTCCAAGACATGTGCAACACCATGTCATAGGTATCAAAAATCCTTTAGGAGATGGTCATTGCGATTTTCGTTGCATAGCTCATGCAATAGGGTTGGGTGAGAACTCATGGCCTCAAGTCCGTAGTGACCTCCGTGAAGAACTCCGACAATTTCATTGGTTGTATAATTCAATAAATGGAGTTACAGATCGGACTGATAAAATAATGGAGAATTTGAATTGCTTCGTGAAGCCTACATACGATGTTCATCATTAGTGAGCATTTCCAGATATGACATACTTGGCGGCAAATGCTTATAACATAGCACTTGTCCCCACAAATGTGCGTCATGGTTCTACCAATGAGGACACAAGTTCCTCCCAAACCCAAAGTTGTGTGCATGGCCTTAGTACAAAATGATCATTACATTGTGGTAAGTTTTTGGATCCTTGTATTAACTTCTAAGTCATGCATTTGTTATTCCGCCTCATTTTATGTATAAATCTTGATTTTCTTAACTTGGCAGGTGTATTTGGATGAGAGATCACCGTTACCTCCAATAATTGAAGGGTGGTTTGGGCAACGTCTGCCGGATGTAACTGGATGGTCTGAAGTGTATAGACAACGCATCATGGAATATGCTCGTCTTGAAGGTCGAAGTGGAAGCTCGTTAGTTGGTGTTGAGACAATTCATGTGGATGATTAGTTGTTAAAAACATGTAACTTTCAACACTTGAGATGATTAGACAACTCATGTGTTGAACTTTTGAATTTCACGAACATGACTTGTATGAATGTCGTTGAAAACATTTGTGAATGTCAATGAAAACATTTGTGGATGTCGTTGACTTATATTGGATGTTTTACGTTGATCTATTTTCTTGTTCAAGTGCGAGATATCCACTGGTCGACCACTTGTTTTCGCCACTAAGAAATAATGTTGACCACTTGTGGTCGAAATTAGTTACAGATTTCAACCACTTGTGGCCAAAATTTATAATAACTTTCAACCACCTGTGGCTGAAATTAGTAACATTTTTCGACCACTTGTGGTCAAATGTAGGACAAAATTTCGATTACTTATGGTCGACCGGGTCATGTTAATAGTTGAAACTTTTGATCGAGTGTTAGATTATATTTTCTTCAACTAGAGCTTGATTACATGGTCGACCAAATGACAATGTAAATAACAAACATCCCAATGAACTATTAAAAAAGTGACAAACACCATTTTACTTAATATCCATGAAAGTGCAATATCCATCAAACAACACACATCCAATAACAAACATAAAATAACAATTGTACTTAATATCCTAATGAGAATTAAAATAATGAAATGCAAGATAAAACAATCTATCCTCTACGCTGACAATGAGGATGGCGAGTGGTGGCTTGTGCAGATGGCTCAGGTGGATCATCCTTAATCTTCAGCGCATGATAGGAAGCAACAAACGCCGACCACACCTCCGTGATGTCCGATGTTTCGTCACTAGCTCCGTAACGCTGGTAGACCGGCTCCATATGACCAAGGGCAGTATTGATCATATCCCAAGGCTGGGGTCCAGATCGTGCACTCGTAGTGTCGATCGCCATCGAGCTATGGGCGGGATTTTGAACCACAGGGTGTGAGTATCTCAAAAACCAATCCATGTAATCTGACACTGTCTCCCAAGGTGGCCGTGCTAATCGGCCACGTGCTTCTAGGGATAGCACATAACTCCTCCAGTATCTGAAATACTGACCCATGACATCCCACGTAACCTTATATTTTACACCTGTTTTTCCACGCCGTACATAACTTGGCACGAGCGGCTAGTCTGGAATAGTCTGAACATGGCCAAATTGACGGAGCACACGATCGGGAAGGTATGGCTCCACCATGTCAAATGCACGAATGCAACCGTGGAAAAATGCAACCTCATCCCGGGGATATGCGTCTCGTAAGTCCTAGTACGACATCCAATTAACCTAGTCATTCAATCGTGTTATTATAAATGCAAACTATGATCTCTTCAAATAAAACAACATTGAACTTTTGAATTTATATTTACGTTGTGCGCTGAAAGTTTGTCTAGGAGCTCACGAAGGCCTGAGACCCGATATGTGGTTCCTTCACTTCAAGCTCTTTGGATCCAACTCAGTGTAAGTGGGTCACCTTGTTCATATCTAACATTATGGGTTGGCCTCGTAAATGGAACGTATTCATAGATCCAGACCTATGTGAAGAAAAATAATTAGGTCAGGTAAAAATTGTTTCACAAACATCGAAAATGTGATGCATGCAAAGTATAAAAAACAGACGAACTAACCTCCAATATGTCAAGTATCCACAGATCTGACGCACCCCACTCCTGGATGCAAGTCCCAACTGCCGATACAGGTAAGCTAGAACAACTGCTCCCCATGTGTATTGGTTGACACGGTCCACCCTTTCCAATAATCGGAGTATTTTTGTGTTCACTCATGTCCCACTTTTATCAGTAAAGATTGTGCATCCAAGCACAAACCATAAGTATGCATGAGCAGCACATGTACGTGTTGCCTCATCTGGACTGTGAACGTCCTGCATGAATTGACTGCGAAGCCACTCAAGTTTTACAAAGGTGTCTCGCTTTCCAAATATCATTGTTTTTACCTGGGCAATTGACATATCCAGCAATTTACTCATCAACTAAGTAGGTCTCTCGGGGGCTGATCGTGACTTTGGGACGACAACCGGCAACCCACTGACAGGCAGCCCTGTCAGACAAAAAACATCGTCCAATGTGATTGTTATCTCCCCCACGACATGTGAAAGGTATTGGTTTTGGGCTGTCATCGCTCAACAAATGCATAAATTAGGTTTTTATTAGGGGTCTTGTATGAAATATACCTCAAATCGGGTATACCAGCAGCGTGTCCAAGCAGAGTTCTAAACTCGTGAGGGTTAGCAGGGTCGAATGCCCACTTATCCATCTTGGTGGTATGACACCAGCACTTCAACACATTCCTCTCTTCGCCCTCCCAAATGTTGTAGGCCACATGTGTCTTAAAGCTTGGAATAAGATGTGGCTCTATGGATCCACCAGGACTGGGACCAGTTAATACATCGTCTTCCTCCTGACCCTCGTCCTCATCTGTTTCTTCTTCATCTTCCTCCTGACCCTCGTTTTTTTGCATAAAATTGAGTAGGCTCTTCAACTTCAGGAGCAACTAATGACCCAGCTTCCAATGGTACATTCCACTCCAGTGGGGGAACTACAACCGACATCTCAATGGTTGCCTCCTCCTCGAAGGCTCGACTTCTTCTATTCGAAGCAATCGGTCTCACCCTCGTGTAGTACTGGCCTCCTATCAATCAATAAAGGAATTATGAACATCCAAGTAAGTTATTGAACATATAATATGTAAAAGTTGAACAATATCACATTAAACTGAAATCAAACTTTCGATTACTACTTGTCGAAAGTAAGTGTAACATTCGACAACTACTGGCCGAAAATTATAATAAAACTTTTGGCCAACAGTAGTCGAAAATTCACCAAACTTTCAAAATGTAGTGGCTGAAATATTTGCTAACTTTCGACACCTTATGGTCGAAAGTTTAACGAATTTTTAAAAACCAGGTTCGAACGCATTCGACGAACCCAGTTCCTATCCATCCATTTCAACACAAATCTATACGAAATTCAACCCCCAAACACTTTTAAAACTTATATAGTACAAAAATTTCAAGTTTTAAACCTAAAATAAGAACAATTTTATGATTATTCAATCAAAAATTTAATAACTTACCAAACAATATTTGTCCTAATGGAGGAACATGTTGATCTTCACCGTCCATAGTTCTCGATAACAAGTGGTCGAATTTTTGTTCAATTTGAGTGGTTGAATTTTTTGCCTCAATTTGCTGTAATTTTCAGTCAAGAGGTTGGGAGGAGAGTTACAAAATTGGCAATTGGAGAAGATGAGGGTTTGTGTGTGGGGTGTTGTTATGTTTTTTTGGGTATATTTAGTATTTATAGG
The DNA here is from genome assembly GCA_005771605.1 of Scutellaria baicalensis. Lineage (NCBI taxonomy): Eukaryota > Viridiplantae > Streptophyta > Magnoliopsida > Lamiales > Lamiaceae > Scutellaria > Scutellaria baicalensis. Next base: position 31,513,060 of record CM016723.1, on the reverse strand, counting down.
TTTTATATATTTATTAATATATTTTTGATAAATAAATGGTAAGATTGTCAATTTAAGGGGTGTGTTTAGAAATTTAAATGTATTAAATCTTTAATATGCGGATAGTCGCGGCCTTTTGGTATAGCAACTTTACCTCTTTTTCTTCTTAGATACACCATTTTTTCGATTAACAATATTGGTAACTCATGTTTCCCTTCAAACTTGACGAAAGTTAACAAACTTTAATTTAATGCCGTGAAACTGAGTCATTTTATTCCCCCTCTTGTATTATAAAAGTGAGCACACCAAAATTTCTACATTATTCAATCTTTACTAGTTTCTCTCCAAATTTTCATTACCCTCTTCAATACCACAACCATGAAAAGGAGTTACTTTCAATCTTCGAGCTCCAATGGGAATATATTTGGGAACAGATGTAGCATCTCTCCATCTTGACATTGTCATTCCACCTCATAGAGTTTGGTTGGTTAGCTTATAAGAATTTAGACACGAAAATTAGTAAATATTGAAAAAGAGAATGACTTTCAAATTAGAGTAGAAAAGGAGGAAGAAAATGGCACAAAAATTTGCGGTATTAAATTAGGGTTTGTTACCTTCCGTCAAGTTTGGACGAACATTGACATAAAATTCCCAATGTGTGATTTTCTAGAATATGGGGTGTCAATATTGTTACTCGAGAAAATAACGATACCCAAAGTGAACATAAGGGGCAATTGAGATACCAAAAATGTAATTTATCCAATAATTATTGTCTGAATATAAAATTAGGGCAATAGTTTTTTTTGTATTTACGCAATAATCATGGACAAATAAATATATAATTATTATACTGAGTATTTAAATGAAATCTTTTTATACTAGCAACTAAACCAAATACTCAGAGGACATTCAAAACTTACATTTATATTCCATTTTGGGGGCAGAAACCAAAAAAAAAAAACAAAGGTGGGCATTCATGTTTAAATAAATAAAATAATAATAAAATTCAAAAAATTAAATAATGTATATAAATTACATATGAATTTAGGAAATCCTAAAAATGAGTAAAGTTTGAGGTTTTTGCATGGTTTAATAATAATGAGTAAATAGATATATAACAAAAAGAAATAAAAAATAATAATAATAGATATGAAAAGGGTAATAGTAGATATTAAAGAATGATGGATTACAAGCCAAGCCTGTAGGGAACCCCAGTTTGCGGCAACCAGAGTTTGCCGGTGAGGAACCTTCCGACGGTGTACTTCTGGGCCTCAGCGGCGGAGAGGACCTTGAACTTCGAGAAAGCCTTGTCTCTCCGGTCGACGTTAGCGCCGGGGCCACGGTTGGCAAACTCGAACATGGAACAGGTTTTGTGGTAGGTCTCGCCGTCCCAGATTCTGTAGCCCTCCGGCCTGATGAAGTCAGCCAGATCGGACTGCATGACCACCGTGAGGGCCTCCTTCTTCCAGGGCCGGCCGAGATAGGTGGCGTAGTCGAATCGGACCGGGTGGAGGTAGTTGTCCGGCACGATTCGGCAGTTCTGGATCACCAGTCCGTTGCTGCCGTTGGGGATCTCCTTGCCGTCGGCGGTGACGGTGATGAACTGGTCCGGCATCGGCTTTCTCACGATGATCTCGCTGTCCTGGATCAGCGCCGTCCCCTTCCCGAATATGAAGTCCACCGTGCCGTAGATGCGGCAGTTCCGGTAGAATTGCCGGAAGTTTTGGTAGTACAGTGTGTCCTGCGAAGCCTCGAAGCTGCAGTCGAACAGTGCCGCCTTGTCGCCCATGGACCGGAACGCCACCGCCTGGTGCCCTTCCGGCCCAGCCTCGTTTCTGAACGTCATTGCCTTGGCTATGAAATTCTCAGCCTGGTTCGCTGCATGCAATCCAATAATCCATGATGATGAGTACTATATATATATATATATAAGGCATATTATGAATGAATGATGTAATTACCGAAGGTGGCAGTATGCATTGTCCCGATTTTCATAATGGCATAGTTTTTCTTTCCGGTGACGATGGTCTTGCCGATGCCGTCGCCGTAGATGAAGATGTTGGGCTTCTTCTTGTCGATTATAACCTGCTCATCATAAACTCCGGCCTTGACGTAAATGACGAATCTGCCCTCGAATTTCGGGGGATAGGAGGCGATGGCGTCGTTAATGGTCTTGAACTGCCCGCTGCCATCCTTGGCCACCACCGCATTGGGGGTGACACCGCCGGCGCTGTGGCGGGCCAGAAGCTTGCGGTCGGCGACCCCGAACCAGGAGGGGAAGCCGCCGTCGTCGGTGGCCATGAGGCGGCGCTGGGAGGTGGTGAGGCCGGGGATGGTGATCTGGGGGAGGTTGAAGAACTTGATGACCTGAGAGAGCTCAGCCAGGATGTTGACGGCGTTGTGTGTCAGCTGGGTGGCGTTGAGCATGCCGTCCTCCACCGCCGTCTTGTACTGGGGGTTCTCAACCTGGTCGGCGCAGTTGGTCTGGAAGGAATAGACCGCGGTCATCCAGCTGAGCAGCTCCTGGCCACGGCTCTCGAGGGTGTGGATGTCGCTATCGCCGACGGCGGAGATGGAAGCCTGGAGGACGTCGGAGGCGTATCCGAGCATCTCCTTACAGTCCTCCACCGCCACCTTGTCGTACTCGTCCTTCTGGTCCACCTCGATCTTGCCGGTGACCTCGATGGACTTGTTGAGCTCCAAGAAGGTGGCCTGGACGACGGCGAGGATGTAGTCCTTGGGGGAGGCGGTGATGTTCTTCGCCGCCGGCTCCAGGCTGGTGGTGCACGCCTCCTTGTAGCTGGTGAGCTGGCAGATGGAGGTCAGCGTCTTCATCGACGGGTTCGGGCTGTGAACCGAGTGGTTCTCGTCGTTCTTCTTCATCACCGCCACCACTCCGATCACCACTCCCGCCACCAGCAATATCGACACTAATGGGATTGCAATCTTCCCGATCGCCATTTTTTTTCTTTTCCTTTTTTTTCTTTTTTAAATATATATATATATATATATAAATATATATGTGTTTTATTATATTTATTTTTTTGGATGCTTCACTTCCCCTAATTTTAAAAGTGAAGGTTTAAATAAACCAGAAATTCTGGTTTGAAAGAGATGAATGCAAGGTTGAAATGTTGTAATATTTATAGTGTCTGCAACAATGGAGCAGCGGGATTTTAGTGGGAAAATTAATATGGTGGTGGAGAAACACAATATTTTGTCCAAATAAAGATTAATGGCACAAATTATCTTACCCCAAATTATAAACCAAATAAACGATCACAAGATTTTCTATTCCTACGTTCTTTTCGGGCTCTATTCCAATCACTAGATTATCGATCGTTGATGTATTCTTAAAGTACCATTTTTTTTACGGCTATTAATCAATGATCGAAATAAAAAATGAACAAATATAAGGAAAATTTTAACACTTTGGTTTGTTTAAGAAACTTTAATATATACTATCAAAAAAAATCTTTAATATATATTCATTTATTTTATAAAATTCTTACCCTTTTCTTTTTTCAAGCAAGAAAAGATAATAGAAAACGATTCTCATAATAAGAATGGAAAAAGATACGAATAGAAAACGATTTTCATAATAAGAATGGAAAAAGATAGAAAAATGTAAAATTGGTCCTTGACTAAGGGGATAGTGTATAATATTAATTAGTCCCCTAATTATGGGGATGATTGTGTAATCTTCTAAAGGAGATTAAACTTAAGAGTAGGATTCAGCAATCACATAATATACTGAAAAAATAGAAACCTAGTAATTATTTTAAAATATTTTAATTAATAAACGACAAAAATTATTTAATGAGCTATAAAGTATAAAGTAGTAAATAAGACCTAAAAGTATTTATTAAATCTACTCAATAAAATCTTCAAAAACAAATCTAAAGATGATCCAATAAAATCCACAGGGTCAACCGGATCAATCAAAGTCAAAATCAATATTGTTGATAAAAAAGTATAATATATTGAGTTGGTCTCTTGTGAGACCGTCTCACATGCGACCAAATTTAAGTATGTCTTTTATAGGTATAAGTATGTGTTTTTCAGCTATAAATATGTGTTTTATAAGTATATTTTTACAGGTATTAACATGAGTTTTAAAAGTATGTCTTTTACACTCATAAGTATGTCTTTTTCAGCTATAAGTATGTGATCTGGAATTCCGTCACATGTGCGACGGTTGCACGCGAGTTTTGTTGTAATATATTATGCATATAAGTACTTTCATAATCAATGTATATAAAAGAAAGACACCATCTATGCGGCATGTCAAGCTCATAAATTTTCTCAACATGATAACTTTTTGAAATAAAATATTTAGTAAATGTAAATTTTAAAGCAATAGCTTTTAATATAGCTAATTAATGTAATGTTTAATTATAAGAAACATCTATATCTATAGCTATATATTATACTACTAGTGTATATATATATATATATATATATATATAAGCAGTCATTTATGAAATATTTTCATTCTTAGAAACATTAATAACATTCATTTTGCATTTATTAATGAAAAATAAATAAACATTTAATTTTAAAAAATTATTTAAGATATTTAATATTGTATTTATATCATATAAACTCAAAACAAAATATAAATACATAAATAAGATAAAATAAGTTATGATATATCTATTATCTTTCACCATTTTTTCAGTATAATTAACTTTTTATTTTAAAATAATGTTTAAATGTATAATGTATTTTTGATGATTTTAAATGTAATATTATATTAAACATATCAAATTAAAAAATGGAAATGTATGTTTGTTGGTTTCAATGATTTTTTTATACGTTGTTATGATAAAGTACAATTTGCTAATTTGTTATAAATTTATATTAAATTTAAAAATAAAAAAAATACACAAATGGAAATGTATTATAGGTATACTTAATAGTTTACACATACAAAACAAAACCAAGTAATATTTATGAAAATATTAGATAAAAACTGTTATTACAAATTAAACAATTTATTTATTTGAAATACACACATTTTATTTTAACCTGTGCTTAATTGTTTTATTTTATACACACGTAGTTGTAAAAAAAAAAATTGGCGTATTTATATTTTCAATGAAGGTCGCTTAATCGTTTGGATTAGGGTGATTTTGGTTTTTTGACAAATCATACATGATCATATATTGATTTATCAATCTTATCATTTTAATTTATAATAATTTTATTGAAAATTTTAGATCAAGTCCAATTTTGGATTATCTTATTTAAATAAATATCAAGAGAGGTTTTTGTGTATTTGATAAGCTGATACAGTTTTTTTTTTCGATTCAGAATAAATGAGTTATATGTGTCATTGAACGAATATCTCATTACATTAAAGATTATATGTGTACATGTGTGTGTGTGTTATAATTATTTAATATAGATATATGTACATAATATACCTTTTTTTTTCCTTGTGCCACTAAATTTAATTTATTGAAAATTTGAAGTACTTAACGGGTCCACAAGTTTGGCCAAATTGATCTTTTTTATTTATCGTATATTTTGAATATTGACTTTGCAATTAATTAGTTTGTTTAATCCATCCATTAATCTTTTACTTTATGTATTTCAAAATTATAATATTTTTGAATATATAATTACTTATAACGACATAAATTTAAGTTCAAAATACCTCTCATTGTACTATTATAAATATTAAAAGTATTAATATATTTATATTAAAATAATAATAATCACATTATTTATGGTATAATAATTTTGATTAATTATATATATTTATATATATATATCACATGATACCGTGCAACACATGGGTACACTTGCTAGTTATTAAATAGTATAAGTATTCTAGCTAAACTTTATTAATTACATATGTTATGATTTAAATATAAATGTTTTAAAATAACATGACATAAATATTGAAAATACAAAATAAAACGAAGATGGGTTGATTAAAAAAATAATTAAAATTCAGTAATTAATGAATTGAATATTAATATTTGCATATTCATGATTCAAAATAAATTATGACATTTATTAGAAAATTAAATTTCAAATTTTATTTTTTACCATTTAATTGAAAAGAAAATTTGAACTATTCTAAAATTTAAAAATAAAATCAAACTAAAAACTTGTGGAAACGTGGAAAAATATAATAAACATAACAATTTATATATATATATACAAAATAAAAATATTTATATTCTTTTACAAACACAAACACATTTTAACAATTAATTAAATAATGTATCAATCATATTATATTATGTTTAATACTAAATTAGGTTATATGCATTGCACAAAGCCACAGAGATATTATCTAAAATTTTCTAATTTAATTTAATTAATAAATTCCGTGCATTACACGGATCTTGTACAAATAATATATAAAAGTATTATATTTTGTTATATTATCATATTATAATATTTTTACATTTATAATATTTTCTCATCATATAATACTTTTATATATATATAATATTTTAATCAGTATTACGTACTACACATAAAAGTTTACATGGTAGACATATCATATAATACATTTATGTGTCATGTAATACTTTTATGGGGTAATTCTGTAATACACGTGTGGTTGTGTATTAATATACTTGTGTTTTTTACTGCATTAACTTTTATTGAAGGTAATTTTTTATATTTTTAACTATACGCTGAACTGAATTGTGGATTTTGTAATATGGGCTATGGAATGCATTGGGCTGCATCACTCTTTGAGTTGCAATACACTAGAGTTTAATTTTATTATTCTTGTTACAAACATTATTTGCATTATTTCATTTCATTATTTACATTATATTGGTCATTTAATTAATAAATGGAAATATATTATTTTGCATATAATCAAAAATCATGGTAATGGTCGTCTGTAAATAAAGAAAGTTTTTACATACTAAAATCTAATTAGAAAAATAAATAATTTAAAACTAATATAATAATCTAAAATTAATATAGCAGACACAAATAAAGTCTCACTAAGAAATATATAAAAACAATATACTTCACTTGAAAAGTTATAAAGTTTCAATGTTTTATAATTTTAAAATTATATATCATGTTTTCTTCATAGGGGCAAAAGAAAATAATTTGGTAATGATAATTATTAAAAAAGATGAAAAAGTAAATTATTTGTAGCATTGTAAATTATTAACTTTATCAAATGTATATTGTGTTAAATGAAGATAATAAAAAATCAATGATAATACATATATACAAACAACTCTTTAAAATTAGTTTTTCTATTTGATCAAAATTGGTTTAGTTCACTTGCAATTCAATTCCGATAACTATAAATTCTCAACAAGCAAACCAAAAGAAAATTCAGTTGGGAAAGTAAAAAAGTGTATGATTTTTTTTATTTGTAGTTTCTATTCAATTATGGTAATTTTCGAGACTCATGCACAATCATACCATCAAGAAACTCTAATGATAATCATCACATTTATACATTCAATTACCTATAGATCTTAAAAGATGACTCAAACTCCTCCTTCATAATCAAAAAAGAGAGCTTGTGGATGGTAATCACCTCCTTCACCGAATTCATTAAAAACACAAATATGGTGAAGTAAGAAATGTATACATATTTAGTTTTGCAAATTGGTATAGAAACACACACACATATATATATATATATATAAGTATACATATTTGTTGCATTTAGGAGGTTGCTATTGTCTCTTGTTGATATGGGCTGAAGATCATAACATGATGTGTTTTCTCGTTAAATTAATTAAACACAATCCACATAAACATCTTAGAAACATTTTATTACTTTTTTCCCCCTAATTTGGGGGTTTGGCAATTTAGAACATTAAGTTTTTGACTGACAATTTAGGACAATAAATTTTTCGTACTGATCATTTAAGACAATATGTTGTCCATCTGTTTTTAATTTTGCCCAATTTTGAGCCCAAATCATCCACTCGGACTGAAATTGCACTTGGTGCCTTATTGTCGTGCTATTCAGCCTAAATTGCTTGTGTGGCTTTTAATTTTATATTTTAATTTTTTTAATTAACAAAATAAAAAAGGAAAAATATTAAATAAACAACAAAAATCTTCTCTCTCCTCCCTCCCATCCTTCTCCGACTCTGCAACTTCCCCCACCGCCTCCACCACCACCAACTTCCCCCACGCCCACGACTTTGCAACAAAATATTGAACGATATTGCTATTGGGATTTTCTTTGGGCATGGAGAAGTGGGAAATTCCGGCAATTTCGAAGTCGAGCGATGGATTAGCAGCGTTGGGAGAGTATATGGGCTCAGAGAGGGTGCGGTGGAGAGGGGGCGGAGAATCGGCCGGAAAAGAGTGTGGGAGTGGGAGTTTTGTGAAGCCAAAAAGGTAGTTGTCCATGGCGGTGGTGGAGGGGGAGGAAGAGGGGTGGAGAGAGTGGCCCTTTTCAAAACTAGTTCTTGAAATTGCCATGGGGATTCTCGTATATTGGAGTTGATGTATATAAGTTCCGAGAACCGTTGACCCGGTTTCGGTTCGAATCGTTAAACCGTCGGTTTAACTGGCCATTCGAACCTATTAAACCATCTTTCTGCATTTTTTTTAAAATTAGATCTGCCACGTAGACGGCTGTCGTTGAATTCCAACTAGCCGTTGGAGATCGACGGCTAGAGCCAACTAGCCGTTTGAAATCGGCCCAAACCGGAACCGGGTTGAAAAACCACCGATTTTTTTAGATTTTGAATTGTGCGGCTTGGATCGAGCCGTTGGAGATCAACAGCCCAGATCAAGTAACCGGATCGAACCATCGATTCAAACTCTATTCAACCGAACCGGAACCGACGGTTTGAATCGGAGCGTCCAACCTTAATTTTTTTTTTTTTGTATTTTTTGAAATCTATAAATAAGTTCTATTCAACCGAACCGGAACCGACAGTTTGAATCGGAGCGTCCAACCTTAATTTTTTTTTTTTTTTGTATTTTTTGAAATCTATAAATAAGGGGTTGAAATGTTGTCTTTTTCACACCCCTCTCTTACTATATCTCTCTCAATTCTTACTCTCTCTCTCTCAATTCTTGCAATTCTTGCAAAATTAAAGTTGTTAGTGAATTTTTTTTGTTTTAATTCAAAGTTTATGGATCACATTTTAGTTCTACTTTATGCTTCTACATTTCAACTCCTACATTTCTACTTCTACATTTATACTCCTACATTTCTACATCATGTCTCGAAGAGGATCGTCGTCTACATCTCGTGAGAAGGGTAAAAGTCTCATACCCCCTCCACGAGATGATGATCATTACATCGACGAGCTATTGGGTGATGATCTTGATTTGGGCCCCGAAATCCAAGCCGATTTAGCCGAAAGTGAAGATGAGATGTCGTCGCCTCCTACAACACAAGAAAGTGCATAAGAAGGAGGTGTTGGCCCTACTCAAACCACTTCAACAACTAGGCCGCATCATCACTTCGAAGTGACATTTTCTCCGTCCACTTCAAGAAGGAGTAATGTCCTAATTCAAACATCGACTATATTATCTCTTGCAACCATTGTTCGATTAAATACAAGTTCAAGCATGGAGGGGGATATAGAACTTTCACCAACCATATCTTGAAGAAGCATCCGGACAAGATGGGATTGACCCGATCTCAAACGCAACTACGAGTATCTACCGGCTCGTCACTAGGTATAGATTCTTTAACTTTTAAATTTAGTCAATTAGAATGGAGGAAAGAAAATTGTGATTTGATTGTCATGAAACATCTTCCACTAGGATATCCATGCGATGACACATATGAAAATTATATTAATACGTATTTGCAACCATCTGCTAGAGTTATATTTAGGAACACTCAAACACGTGATATTGCTAAAAGAGTTGCTGAATTTAAATATCAATTAATACAAGAGTTAGCTCAACTTAAAATGAAATTTACTATTTGTTGTGATTGTTGGAAGGATCCTTTCAAATTTAATAATTATATGGGTATTACTTGTAAGGATTGATAATGCATGTACTCATAAAAAACGTTTAATTGTTTTTGTATCATTTGAAGAAAAGGCAACCGAATTTCATATTGCTCAAGTAATTATTAATGTTTTAAATGATTATGGACTTTTAACTAAAAAAATTGTTGTAGCCTTTGATGATGCGTCAAGTAATACAGCTAGCATACCCACCCTTATTAAATTTTGTAAACCTCCATGGTGTATTTTTCCATACCCGTTGCATGACTCACGTTTTTAACTTATGTGTGCAAGATGGTATAAAAATTATAGAGGGAGATTTAGTCAAAATTAGAAAAACAATTAATTTTTTAACTTCTTCCGTTGCTAGACGTAAACAATGGGCTAGGTTTTGTAAGAATAATGGTATGGAAGTTAGAAAATTTGTTAGAGATGTTGAGACAAGATGGAACTCTACATATTATATGCTTCAAGATACTTGTGATTATAGAGAACTTTTATGTGCCTTTTTGTTGGAAATGGGTGAGCATGAATATATGTTACATAGTGAGATTTGGGATTCTTGCACAAACTTGATAGAAATGTTAAAGGTTTTTGAACAAACAATAAAAGGACATTAGTGGATGTTATTATCCTACTTCTTCTATAGCATTAGATCAATGTATGGAAATTGCTTTAATTTGTAATGCTTTTTGTAATTATGATTCTTTGAGTCTTGTACTTATTTTGATGAGATCAAAATGGTTAAAATATCTTCATGAAATACCCCTATTTTTGTGTGCTAAATTATTAGATCCTAAAATTAGAGAAGATGGCCTAGAAGAATTATTAAGTATGTATTATAATGCATTGTTTCCAAATGGACTTCTAAATGATTATGATGAAGTAGATTATGTGTCTAATTCTAGAGAAGTAGTTGCTAGAGCTAAAGGATATTTGTTTGATTTATTTAAAGAATACAAAACAATACATAGTAGTGAATCTAGTACTAATGAAAATGTAAGTGCTAGTGAAAATGTAGGATCTAGTAGTTCTTCATCTTCTTCATCTCACTTTGGACCGGCCCTTAGTCAATTTTATACTCCCTCCGTCCCAGGTTATTTTGCCTACTTTGACCGGCACGGAGCCTAAGAAAAAATTGTTGACTTTGATGTGATGTGTTATTTTAATATTTTTGAGTGGCAATTTTGTAATTAATGTGTGTTTTTTGAGTGCAAAAGTTGTAAAATGAAAGAAATGGAGGGGTAAGAGAGTAAATTCTTCTTTGCCATTTTTGGGCTGGCAAAATAAGATGGGACAAACAAAAATGGAAAGTAGGCAAAATAGAGCGGGACGGAGGGAGTAACTTTTATGACATTAGAACACAAAAACAAGCTAGAAGTAACCCTTCACAAGAATTAGATAATTATTTAGGTGCCACTTTTGAATCAATTGTTTTTTACGACCCATTAGATTTATTGAAGTGGTGGTCACGAAGCACCACCATGTATCCTATTTTAACCATTATTGCTAAGGAACTTTTTGCAAGTCTCGCTTCGACGATCTCGGTTGAACATGCATTTAGTATTGCGGGCCACACATTGACTCCGAGACGAGCAAACTTGGCCATTGAGAATGTGCAAAACATTATGCTCCTTGAAGATTGGTGCAAAGCCGCCAAACGTAAACAACATCTAGATACCGAAGCATTGGATGATGGTGGTCCCTATATTTGTTTGGCTACGACTCGAACACATCATCCTCCGGCAGCGGCGCACCAACCAACTTCGAAGATTATAATTATTGAAGAAGGTAAGTTGAGGTAAGAGAACTACGTGAACTTTGATTCCTTAATTTTATAAATTAAGGATACGTAGGCAATTTCATTATAAATTTGGAAATGAATTTCAATTCCAAAATTATAATGAAACTCAAGCTCTTTCAATTTTTTTCCCCTTCCCAATCTTTTATTTACAAATTTGTAGATAGAATTGAAAAATTGTAATAGATAGAATCTTATAAATTGTAAACTTTTTTTTATGTAAACTCAAGTTGTAATAGATAGAATCTTCTAACTTGTAAACTCTTTTAATGTAAACTCAATTTGTAATAAATAGAATCTTCTAAGCTCTAACTTGTAAATTTGTAATAATTTTCCAATTTTTATCAAAAGTTTGTTCGCTTAATTATTATTTGTTAGTCTCATTTAATATTTTGTATTCTAAAATATCAATTTAGTCGAAAACAAGTATTAAAAATCAAAATTGGTGATTGGAAGAAAAAAAAAAGGGGAGAAACCGGCTGAACCGGTGGTTCCGGTTAAACAGCCGGTTCCGGAACCGGAACCGCCCTATACCACCCCCCTCGGGTTCGTTTTGATTCGGCCATTCCGAACCGAAAACCACTGGTTTCGAATCGAAACCGGAACCGGAATCGGGGAACCGAATGAACATGACTACTTTACGGGACAAAAAATAATAATAAACTCATTTGTTGGCATATGTTCTACTAGCATTATTAATTTGAAAATGAATTCATGACCGAAATATCAAAAAATAAAAAACATATTTAATGTCAAATAAAATTATGATTAATAAAAAAAATTGTTATGAAATTGAATTTATTTCTTAAGAATAAAAAAGTATAGTTTTAATTGAAAATATTCTAATTTTAATGAGTAGCACTTACATGCACGACCCTACCCGATGGATAATATATATATATATATTTTTTTCTGCCATTAATGGAGAACTGCTCCGATCTGCGAGAAGAAATCGTGTAAATTTCTTATTCTTCTGCAAAATTTTCTTCTCTTGTTCTTTCTTAAACCATAATTTTGTTTCTCTTCTTCTTCTTCTACTTCTTTCTTAAACCCTAATTTTGTATCTCTTTTTCTTCTTCTTCTTCTTTCTCTCTTCTGCGCCTTTCTTCTTCTTCTTCTTCCATCTGTGTTGTTCTTCTCTCTTCTTTAGGGTTTATATATCCAGGATTGTATATGTATGTAATTTGATATGCAATTTTGTTGGTTATTAAATGATGATATGCAGTTGTAGAAATCTGTTTGAGTTGTATGAATTTGCAGAAAATTTGGGGAAGAAGATGATAAAATCGCAATTCACAAACTATTATTTATATATACATATCACTGAATCTTAAGAACATACATGTAACACCTAACAAGTATATATATAACACCTATAAAGTATATATATTACACCTATCACTGAATCACATAATATGAAATCTATATATGTGATATCTCTAAAAACATACATGTAACACCTAAACAATATATATATAACACCTATAGAATATATATATATATAACACCTACCACTATATATGTGATATCTCAAGAACATACATGTAACACCTAAAGAGTATATATATAACTATCATAGAGAGTATATATATAACACCTAAAGAATATATATATAACACCTACCACTATATATGTGATACATCAAGAACATTTATATATATAACACCTATAGAGTATATATATAACACATATTACTGAATCACATAGTATAAAATTTGGTGTGAGCAGATCAGGTGGGAATGCGCGTGGGGCGCGTGGAAGCAGCCTACGCATCGGGTCGGGTTAGGAGCACGGATCTTGAATCCGTGCCCCAGGTGCATATAAATTTTTGTGAATTTTAATTAGTATTTCATATAAAATTTAAAATTTATGGGGCCAGGAGAGGGTGATCGAAAATATGGTAGATATTTTGTTCAAAAAAAATATATGATAGATATGTTTAGTTGCATAAATTGAGAATATGATTAGATTTCTCCACTGTAAATAATATTTTTATGTTTATTTTAGTAAAATTCATATTGGATAGCATAATATTTTATTTATGATAACATATTTTCAAATAAAATTATGATTAATAGATTTAAAAAATATCACTATAAAATGAAAAGAGATAAATTTTTAATTTATTTTATGGTTATCCCTTAATAGTATTAAAGAGTATGATTAAATGAAGAAAGATACATTATTAATCCTAAATTTAAAATAAAAGGATATATTATTAATATTGCAGATTTGCCCTTATTGATCTGGATCAATGTGATCCGTGTAGATTTATCCTTATGACATATTCTAGAAGATGCATGAATAAAACCTTTTGGAATATAAGGAATCATTTTCTAGAAGTGTTAAGAAATGATATAGCATTGAATAACTTTTTTCGTATTCTCTTGTCTCTAGAAGCATCTATACTCTCTAAAAATATATATAGCACACTATAAATAGTGTAGTTTATTTTTTAATCATGCAGAACAATAACACCAACAACATTTTTGTATTCTCTTGTCTTTAGAAACATCTATATTCTCTAAATATATATATAGCACACTATAAATAGTGTTGTTTATTTTTTAATCATGTAGAACAATAACACCGACAACATAGTAAAATATTCTTCTTCTTAAAAATTCTCTTCATACATTAGTGTGCAGTAATTATTCTTCTTCTAAAAATTCTCTTCATACGTTTACTTATTAAAGCTTTCGAACCCAACATAAAACCTTTTTTGTTTGTCAAGTTTTCATGGCAAACAAATATTGATATGGATCCAAAACAAATAATGAAGACCGAGAAAAGAAAATAAAATTCCAGATGATTTTATCTTTACCAATCCATGATTAGTTAATACATGTAAGATATAAGTTTTTTGTGAATTTCATATGGTCCATCTAAATTTTAAAGAATGTGAAAGAATTAGAATCGAGCATATTTAATTGGAGGACTAGAAAGTTATAGTACATATAAGTTGCTTAGCTCCTGTCCACACCCGCAATATGCAATCTGAACTTGCGGTTGAACTCGGCTAGCTCCAAGTTCAAACTCCTCGCCGCATTCTTAGGTCCGCTCCAATCCGAACTTGCTGCTCCAAGTTTAAGCTGCTCCCACGTTCTCAAGCCAGCCATGCAATCCGAACTCAAGGTAAACCAAAATAGAGTGGATGCGATCATACTTGTCCTTGTAGAACTCAAGGTAAACCCAAAATAGAGTGGATGCGATCATACTTGTTCTTGTAGAAGTCCATATCTTGTAGAAGTCCATATCTCGACGTTGGAGGAGAGCAACGAATTTAAGTTCCATATCTCGAGATGAGATGTCAAAATCACTAAAGTTGAACTGTCACACTATACATCACGATGAACATAGAAATATATGAAAAGCCAATCACTAATGTCAATGATCAGTACTTCATTTATGCAACAATTAAGTACGCAACAATTTTAAAACCAAAGGTGAATCAAGTCAACAATTTTAATACGGAAGGTGAATCAAGTCAAGAATAGGTCAAGAGAAGATGGAATCTATGAAAAGCCAATCAAATGTCAATGATCAATATTTAGTAGCTTAGCATCAAGATGATGACAAAGACAACAATTAAAATTGAAGGTGAATCAAGTTAAGAGTGGTAGAATTCAGGTGAAATGATCAAGATTTCATGAAAATTAAAGGTCATGCAACTCACCACACTTTGATCGTGGGGATTCATCGGCGTAGCATTGCTTCTTCAGTTCGAGGTAAGTCGAGCATGTGAGCAAGCTATCTGAGCTTGAGCCTGGCCAATATGTGGCACTCCCAAGACTGATTGAAGGCCAGCCGGTGTTGGGCTATTCCTCCATAATTGGGAGAAGCCAATAAAATTAAAGTCCAGCCCTTCTAAAAAAATGTTGCTTGGAAGACAATTCTAGAGAAATGTTTATAAACATTTCTCTAGAATTTTTGATTCTAAAATCTCCGACCAACTAGTATTAATACAGAAGTGTGGAAAGACATTTCATGAATCCAAAAATTGAGAATTCCTCTAAGAGGGGTAGAGAGATAAAAGTGAGCATGTGAGTGTGTGAGTTATCACTAAACAAGTGAGTAAGAGTCAAGAATTGAGAATTCCTCTAAGAGAGTTAGAGAGATAAAAGTGAGCATAAACAAGTGAGTAAGAGATCCATTGTATAGTGAGAGATTATGAGTCACCTTTGTAAGCTTATTCTCTATAGTGAAGAAATTCCGAATTATGAGTCACCTTTGTAAGCTTATTCTCTATAGTGAAGAAATTCCGAACTGAGGTCCACCGTGTTTTCCCTATTGGGTTTTTCCACGTAAAATTTGCGAGTCTCTTTTACCTTATCCCAATTTTTCTCATTATTATTGTCCCTGTCTTAAATGCACAAAGAGGAAAAGAATATGCTTTTGCATTTCCATAGTGTGTCTTTTCCCAACACAGAGACATGCTTCCTCTTGGTAACTTTAGGCGTAGTTATTGGATTTTCAAAATTGTTATTTTTATATGTAATTTTTTTCTAATATTTTTATTATTACCAATGGTTTACGAGGGTTGGCCTCCTTTGTCTTATAAAAAATTATTTATTAGATAATTTTGCTCCACTTGAAACAACCATCCCTGAACCCCTTAATTTGAAGTTAATTTGAAGTTTCCTCATTACTCCAAGCATTGCTCTCATTCTGAAACAACCATCTCTAAACCCCTTAATTTGAAGTTTCCTTCATTACTCCAAGCATTGCTCTCATTCTTCGAAAGTCATGTCGCACTCCCAATGCTGCAACAATCATTCCAAGCTTTCTCAAATCATCTTAGAATAAAACTTTAGATCTGTCCAAGTTTCCTTCAGAACATCCCCTTCATTTGGAAACTTCATTGAAGAGTTTTCAATGATGCAGCAATCATTCCCAAGCCCCCATGCAGATAATGGACCTTTTCCTTCCCACTTGGTAATGTTGGGTTTCTTTCCCACTCGGTAATGTTGGGGGTATTTATTCGATTTCAAAAGTGTTACTTTTACATATAATTTTCCAATATTTTTTATTATTATCAATGGTTTACAAGGTCCACCCTTGTATTATAAAAATTTATTTATTAGATAATTTCGACACCCTTAGAACCAAAATTTTAGATACGCCCTTGAAGATCTCCTTAATTTGAAATTTCCTGCATTGCTCTCATCCTTCGAAAGTCTTGAAACTTCAATGGTTTCATAAGAACGATGCAAGCATTGCTCTCATCCTTTGAAAGTCTTAAAACTTCAATGGTATGGTTCTTTCCTTCATTACTCCTAGCATTGCTCTCATCCTTCGAAAGTCTTGAAACTTCACGATGCAACTTCATCTTGAGTTCTCACATATCACATATGGTTTCGTAAGAACGATGCAACTTCATCTTGAGTTCTCACATATCACATACTTCAGCTCCTGCTTTGGCAATACATGCATTCTCACATATCACATATGGTTTCGTAAGAACGATGCAACTTCATCTTGAGTTCTTGAGTTCTTTCTTGAGTTCTCACATATCACATACTACAGCTCCTGCTTAGCTCCTGCTTACATTCTCAATTCTCGAATAAAATGGTACTATGTAGCTCTATGCTTGCTTCAATCATGGAATACAGGATTCTCTGCGAGCAAATTGAAATTGTATGATGTTGTATTTATAGGCTGCATTTACTTTGAGGGATAACATAGGATAATGATATTTTATCTATATTTATCTAATGTTTACATTGATGAAAATAAATAATAGAATTATCCTTCCGAACAAGATAAAATACGAAGATCTGGGTAATACGTTGGATAATTATCTCCACCTTTCTCATAGGATAGTTTACCCAAAACTTACGATAACTTTAGAAAATTATATTTATATCCCTAATAAACATTAAACATTCACATTTTTAATATTCAAATGAACATTTAGGTAATATCACTCTTATCCTAACCTTTATATATTACGTAGTAAACGGTAGATAAGGGTAATTAATATCCTTATCTAAATATTATATGTTAAAGTAAATATTGGAAATAGATAACAATTTATATTTTATCCTATGAAATTATTTTATTGTTCTAGATAATTAGTTTATCTTTATTTGGCAAAATAAACACAACCATGGTGGATGAGTTGGCACATGTAGCTGTAACTTGGGCTTCACTAGTTTTTATAATAACAAGGGCCCATTTGGTTTAAGTTATCGGTTTATTAATATTGAGGACTTTTCGTATTCATGAAAAGGTGATTTAATGTTATTTATGTGTTTGATTTAAATGATAAATAGAGTTTATGATAAATTGTGTGTTTAGTTTGAATATAGTTAATGCTTAAAAGTAGGTTTGTTGAACTAACTTTTGTTTAGATGAAAAAAAAAAAAAAAAACTTTTGTTTAGATGATATGCTTGTAAAATATTTAGTATATATTGATTATTTTACCCTTTATTTTAAAAATTATTATTTATGGAAAATTGTTTATGTACTTATTTATTTAAATTTATGTTTACTATTATTCAATACATACGTCTGTTGGAATTATTAATTTACCAAACTGATTGAATTTTCTTATTCTAATCATTTTTTTCTCGAAATATTCATTACACTGGTTTGAGTACAATGACTTTTGTTGGATTTTTTTTCCATCTACCATTGCAACTTTTAATTTTTACATTTTTATAAACTGGAAAACTTATTTTGATAACTATATTAAAATGTCCTAGAAAATAGATCAAAACAGCACAATATAGACATAAAATGAGGAGAAATAAATTATCATGGTAATCAAATATATTTCAAAGGAAATCCTATAAAATAAATCAAAATATCACACTATAGATATAAAATGGGCGAATATATAATAATGGTAATCAAACATATATGAGCTTCAAGTATATTACAAACTTCAAATGAAATAACATATCTAATATAAAGTAATTGAAGTGGTTAAATACCCTTTTTTTGTCATAACCAACAAAAGGAAAATAATGATTATAAAAGGATGCTATGTCACTTTCAAAATGGGGAAGTGGGGGTAAAAATGGAATAAGACATATTTTCAACGCACCAAATTTAGTGAGTTTATAAACCCATGCATATTAACATTTTAATCTAATATTCAACCTAGGCTCGTCTCTAACTCCGGACCTTTAACCATCAAACCAAATATGAGTTTGAGTTGGTTAAAAATCCTAAACCAACCCAAACCCATGAATCATATATACCTAAACTAGTAAAAAATTGGGTTAGAAAAGTGTATGTCAAAGTAAAAATGAGTAATACAGTACATTTTCATTGGAACAGCAATTCAAAGAGAAACATGGACAGCAAGTATGACGACGTGGAAGCTGGAGTGTCACTCATCCAAGTCTCCCAAACTGGGAATTGAATAACAAAACATGAGAGAGAGACAGAGAGAGAGGATATGTTATGCAGAGGAATGAAGCCAAGAAGTTGCTGGGGTTACCCCCAAATAGTGTTCCCTCCCCATCCCAGGTAGCCCTCTCTCTCTCCTCTCTCTCTCCTCTCTTACACTGAAATTCAAGTCTGCAAATTTCCTGTTTGAATTTAGGTTAAAGATGCGTACAGAAGGAAGGTTTGGGAAACTCATCCCGATCGATTTCCATCTCATTTGAAACCTCAAGCAGAATTCAATTTCAAATTGGTCAGATCCATTTCTCAATTATGCAATTAAGAGTGGTTTCAATTCTGATCTATTAGTGTTAAAACATGCAGATTTCAGAAGCCTACACTTTGTTAAACTCCGGTGAGCTATTCTGAAACATTAAAACATCGAAGAAATCCAATCTTAACATCATATCTTACAACATTGCTTTTTCAGGGGGAAGCACAACACTTTTTCATACAGCATCATCGTATAGTCGAGTCGTAAAAAGAGGAGGAGGAGGAGGAGGAACGAGAAGTACGAGAGTTGCTTCGTCACTTCCGTTCCTATTGATCACACTGGGTGCACTTACTCTGGGTGGATCCACTGCTTCCAGGTTGGTTTTCGACAACAAACTACGTCTCATTTCAAACTCAGATATGCATTCATCTCATATACAACATATATGCATCAGGGCTTATGGAAGACAGAAAGAGGCTCATCCTTCTTTCAATCCCTTTCTCCCTTAGACACTTGGACTTCACCATTATAGTTTCCATTATGTACATACAATTTACAATAAACATGTATTTCTACCAATTCAAACTGTATCACTGAAATAATACTCCCATTTTTACCTGGATGAAATGCAGTCATGCTTAAGTGAACTCTCTATCTTACATTTCAAATTGCATCCACTTGAACCTAATTGTTCCTCTAAATGAATAAGCAATTCAAACATCTGCAGCACTCCCTATTTTGCCAATCGAATCAATCCGTGCATGTAAAAAAATGACTGGTATACTACACTTGTCTCAATAATAACATCATCTAAACTTCACTCGATTTAATTATAAACATACCAGCTTCATTCTGAACCACACTATAGAAACAAGTATTGACTCAAAACATTGCAGATGCTCTGTAATCCTTGCCTGATCAAACATTTAACCCGAAAACAAAAGTTGCTTCTTAGAGCTGCTTAAAGGCAGTTCTTGTGCCCAGTAAATATAAGTACACTATCGACAAAACTCATAATATCCAGCCGGTTGTGATCCCAACTCAAAGAAACAGCCAGGATAATGAAAGCTGATAAAGTTTCACAAATATTGCTTCTAACAGGGTAATAGTTATAGGTTACCATATCAAATACCATTACCAGCATCATATTTAGTTTCTAAAAGGGTAATAGTAATAGGTTGCCACCCAAAGTGTGCGTGCTTGATCCACTGCTTTATGCTAATGATCATGTTCAAGAGCCGAATTACCTCTCCCAAAGGCAATGTTGTTAAGCATGAGTTTCTAAGAATCAAAGCTGCTTCGTACCTAAAAACAGATGTAATGATATCATCAGTCAGTCTATACAGGCCACTTACAAATCGGAAATGAAAGAAAATATGATGACTTATCATAACTTTACCTGCATTGAGATGCTTTTAGTGCAAAACTTCCAGCAGAGGAAGTTAGGAACTTCTGAATAGCAGCCCAGGTTGCATTTGGGTACTGCTCAGTGTTACCACCGACAGGATTCTCGCAAGCCCACAACCTCTCACACCTACCAATATAAAGCTCCATCCTACCTAAATGTTGCTTGAGTATCATTTTTTGGTCAAGCGCACAGTCTAAAGCCTTTCTCACATCAATGTTGCGATGTTTGGGATCACCACAACGAATACAATCGGTTATGTTTGCTTCCGTAGGTGCAATCTTCTCAACTTTAAGAGTATTCAAAGCTATTAAAATAACACCTATGAGGCCCTGTACATTTGGAGGAGGATGGCCTCCTTGGCTTCCCCACACACCATTCCCATGCACATTATTATAAGGTGGAACAGCATGGTTTGAAGAAAGAGGATATTTTATATCCGAATTGTCAGAGAACGTCGACTGGCTCATCGACTTATTGTCACCAGTATTATCCAACAATGAACTGTTGGGATTCAGAGACACCATAGATTTGGACACATGATTTCCGATATCTGGCAATGCTACAGTTGAACCCGTAGTAACTCTAGGTCCATCTGCTCTTGAAGGAACTGATTGAAAAGTATTGACATGAGAATTGGAGAAAACCAATTTATCAGGAAGACAAGGAAATTGAGGTTGAATCGAATGATTTTCCAAATTTGCAGTAACGTAATTTGAATTGCTAGATGAGGTATCAATGTTTGCAGGAAATAAAGTAGAGGCAGAAGTAGTTGAAGAAACCGCAGCACTAAAGAATTCATGAGGAGCTATCATAAACTTTTTTACAGGTGCACTTTCATCGTCAATCCTTGAAGGACCAGATAACTTCTGTCCACCCAAAGAGAGAGTAGCAGCATTGGTACAAGCAGGTTGATTTGAGGGAGTTTTATCATACACAGAAGAGTACACCGATTCTTTCTTAGAAGCACCAACAACATTGGGAAGCTCATTAGCTGTGAAAGGCGGTCCTCCATAAACAAGACTCGTCCAACGCCATACACACTTTGCAGCAGCAACAAGAGCAACAGATGCTTTAACTGGTTGTGCCAGAAGAATGTTGTATCTTCGCATGCGTAATTGATGAAGAGCGTTTGAAAAATCCCTATCACCGGATATAAGCAAATAATTTGCTGGGGCAGGGTTGTCTACTGCCCAGAACAACATGTCAACTAATATTTTTTTGTCACTTGCATCTTTGATCCCTGTTTGAAGAGCTAAAACTAATAAGTTCTTGATGAATCTGAGATTACAAGTACATTACATACTATAACCATAATCACTCAAATTGAATCCACAGATCAACCTATTGATAAACAATTCAGAAAACCAACCAAACCAACATAATATTGGACAATATCCACACACCGAGTGGTACTTGACCGTGTACAAGAGCAAGCCACATAGTGATTTCTAATGAAAATATCACAATCTGTGAAGAACAAATCACAGATTGTACAAAATAAAACCTCTATTAATCCATTTCATGTAATCGAACTCAAAAAACCCTATAACATGTATATGCACACATACATAGAGAGAGCGAGAGAGACAGTAGGAGGGAGGGAGAACAAAAGATTCAAAAAAAACTCATACAGTTGATATGCCAAACAAACACCAGCACCATTTTTCATGATTGTTGGAGAGGAAAAGGATCCCCAAACCAAATGATCAATCCTAGAAGAAACTTTAGGAAGAAACTTTAGGAAGAGAAGAAAAGGAAACAGAGACGTGAATAAAACAGAAACTAGGGCTTATAATTCATCAGTTCATCATCAGGTCCAAAGGAAACATACCAGCGGGAACGTGGTTGAGAGCGATGCCGGTGCTGGAGAGGGCGTGCTGGGTGGAGAAAGGAATGCGGGTGGTGTCGCCATAGGCGGAGATGGTGATAGGGCCACAATAGTTCATCTTAACGAGGGCGGAACTGATGTTCTTAGCAATGGCGTGAGGGTCGCAGCCTCTCGGCACCTGACAGTTCTCAATGTCCCACCAAACCGACGTCTTCGCGGCGGCGTACTGCGGCTCAATGTCGCCGGCGCCGCCTCCCTTCCCGTCCCCCATTCTCACTCTCACTCTCACTCAACCCAACTATGGCATCTGTCTTTTTTTTTTTTTCTGATTTTGCTTTTGCCCTTTTGAATTTGTAATTAAAGCACCACGATTTAAAAGCAAGCCTACGTGTCTTTATTAAACCCTTTTCTAGGATAATAATAATGAATTGTTTTTCGACAATAATAAATATAATTAATTTTTTTCTATCAATATGTTATTTTACCATAAATATAACAGAATGACAAATTTATCCTTTTTAACAAGAACTTAAAATAGTATTTTCCATCACATTTATTGACAATTTACACTATACAAATATAAGAACGATAATAATAATTTTATACTTTTCATCAAAATGGTAATAAGAAATAATAAAATTTTGTGTTTGAAGTTAATTTTATGATATAAACTATGAGTAGGACTTGGGTGCCCCGGGGTACGGATCTTAGATCCGTGCCCCCAACCCGACCCAAATACACTATATATAATTAAAACCCTAATTTTTCATTTCATCTTCTTTCTCCTCTTCTTGCACATTTTCTTTCTTCTTTCTTCCTTCTTTTTTCTTCTTCTCCACAGCACTTCTTCTTCCTTCTTCTTCTTCTTCCTCCTTTTTTTCTACTTTTTCTTCTGCTTCTTCTTCTATATGCATATTCTTTCTTCTCCATTCTTCTTCTTTCTTCTTCTTCTTCTCTGTTGCGTTCTTTTTTTTTTTTTTTTGCGTTCTTCTTCTTCTTTGTTTGTTTCCAGAAAATTGAACTGCAGTTCTTCATAGATAGGTGAATTTCTTAAAAATAAATTGGTGAGAGGAGAATACTCAGAGTTTATTGATCTGTTTTGGTGTGAAAATTACGAAATGAAGTGGTTTTTTATAAAGATCTAAGGTGTTGATTGATAACTCGATGCATTTTTTGGTTTGAATCGATTAAGGGCTTTTGATGACACTTTTTTTCATAATCAGTACCTAAGAACATCAAAGAACACGAAAATGGTGATCAAGAAGCAATTTTAGCGTGATTTTTTCAATGTCTTCCTTGATTTCTGATGACATCTGTTTATTTGGGATAAATATATTACATATGGATTGACCAAAACCAACGATTATTACAGAGAAAACAATGTTGTTTTCCTTTTCCCAGATTTGTAGAAAATCATGCAGAAAACATTACCACAGGAATTAAGAAGATTTCTGCAGTTCCTGATGTGGCTCCACTTCTTCAATCCGCTCTGACCGACTGCATGGATATTAAACTCACCATACAGTAATGTAATACCTATAAAGTACACATGTGATACCTATAGAACAAAAATTCGAACAAATAATTCATACCTTAATTGAGTTAGTTTGTAATACCTATAAAGTATACATGTAATACCTATAGAGTAAACATGTGATACCTACACAAAAGTAAAAACAAATAATTCATACCTTTATTGAATGAACACATGATACCTTAAGAGTATACATGTAATACCTTAAGAGTATACATGTAATACCTATAGAACAAAAAATAGAACAAAAAATCAATACCTTAATTGAGTAAGTTTGTAATACCTATAGAGTATAGATGTAATACCTATAGAGTAAACACATAATATCTATCATTAAATCTCAAGAAATATAAGTGTAATACCTATAGGGTATATGCATAATACCTATAGAGTATACATGTAATACCCATCACTGAATCATCAACTAGGTAATCAGGTATGTGTGGGCGCACACCAACTTAGTTAGGGGCGTGCGTGGGGGCACATGGGCGCGCATAGAGGCGGCCCACGCGCCCGGTCGGGTTAGGGGCACGGATCTTACCCCCAGTGCACACAAGTTTTTGCCATAAACTATACAGGATTAGGGTAATTCTATTCACAATCACATTATATCTTTCGATAACCATGGTATATCAAATTTCTAAGTTAGACCCTTACTTTCTTTTTTATTTTTTTTAACAACAATCATATTACTCATATTTTCACCTCTTTCATTACTCCAAGTCTCCAACTATTGACCATTCTGCCAAAATACAAATAAAAATTGAAAAAAAATATCACTTTCCATTTTACCATAAATTATAAAGTTCGACGATTTATCATTCAATACTTAGGTAGTTAGGTTGAATGCTTTTTTTCTTTTTTCTGAGTAAGTCTCATGATGAAACCAAATTTTTTAATGAGGGTCCAATTAAATTTTTCTAAAACAACATAATTTAATAAATTTTGGATGCATTATAACTTAGAGTAGGACTTCCGTGCCCCCGGGGCACCGTGCCCCCAAATACTTATTGTAATACCTTTAAGTAATATGAGTAATACATTAACATGTAACAAGTAATACCTTGAATAATATCTTCACTAAAACATATATTTAAATTATACACGTAATACCTTATGAATATGCAACTAATACCTTATGAGTATACCACTAATACCTTCAAGAATATACAACTAATACCTTATGAATACACCAATAATACCTCATGGATATATTCCTAATACCAAATTAATAATACCTTTGGGGGTACGGTGCACCGGGGTACGCAAGTTTTTGTCTATAACTTATGAGGATGATGTCTTAAGAAAGGATATTCTTTTATAAAATCGCTCCGTTATCTAAAAAAATAACATAATTAGAATCATGAACTATAAATAAGTTTAAGCTAATATGTGTATATACAACAAATTCTAATCATATTGTTACCAATTATAATTGCAAGGATTCATGGAATTTTGGTTATTTGAGTTGGAAGGAATACAGAAAAAAAGCACAATTTTTTTTTTCTCTAAAAATTACATGTCTCTCAAATTATATTAAAATAGGCGTATATATTTTTGTAGGGAGAGATTATGTTTTCTTTTTGGCAAAATATTCTATGCAACTGGTGCATGGATCTAGGATCTATGCACCCGGGTCGACCCACCCCACGCGCCTTTGACGTGCGTTAACATTTTAGTTCAGTGGTTTTAAACTAAGGGTATGAAATCTGAAGATGGGGTCATATTAATATAATGCGAAGGTAACTCTAACATAACACGAAGGTAACACTAACATAACATGAGGGTAACGACCAAAATACGCAAAAAAAGTAAAGAGGCACGGGCTGGACTGGGCCAGCCAACCCAACCCGCGCGCGGGCCAGTTGCACGGATTATAAATTCGTGCAACTGGTGCACAGAGTAACTCTTTCTTTTATATATTCAATTTGATAAGATTGGTATCCGTTAGGATTCTAACTATAATTTAATTAGATTTCTTTTCCAATAATCTAATAGATTTTGATATATTTATAGATTTTTTTATATATTATGTTGATATATTTATTATATTTCAGGATGTAGTAGAGATAAAACATGTTTCTAATTAATGTTTTATTAATATATGTGAAATTACTACTATACCCCTATAAAAATGAAAAATATGAGGGGGGCCAATGTACCCCTTGGCCCATGAATAGTTTCGACTGTCTCACGGATCATTTCATGTGAGACAAGTCAACCGATGACACATATATACTTCACAATTTACATATAAATTTATGAATGAGTTTGGTTAATGGGTAAAAAAGATCAATCTTACGAAAATCATTCGTAAGACCATCTCACACAAGTTTTTGTGTTTTTCTTTAGTCTTCATACATTTTATTTAAAGTCATTTTGAATTTAGATTTTTTCTCAAAAATATTTCTTCTCTACAACCATGATTGTTTTTTCCCATACATTTCAATGATTGTATTGTATTGTATAAATACAATATTTTTAAAAAAAGTCTTGTGTATTTTTTTAACGCTAATCAAGATAGAAACATGATTTTTTATAACAACTGTGATGCTGTTAATTATTTAAGTGACTGTTTTAGATATTTTATTTTAAAAAAAATTGAGAAGCATTGAATGACTTATCTACTAATTTGAATATTCTTTCAAAATAAGGATTTATAATTTCCATGATATAATTTATGTACATATTTAAGAGAGAATGAAAATGGTGGTGGTTGAAGACCGTGAAAAGCAAAGAAAAAAAAGAATAATATCGAAATGGTCCACAGGGTTGTAAATGAGCCGAGCTCGAATGAATGTGGGATTGTTCATGTTCAATTGTTTATCTTATGAGAGTGTTCATATTTGTTTATTTTTATAATCGAACGTGTTCTCGAACGTTAACGAACGGTTCACGAACATGTTTATTAATTTTTTACAATGAAGACACTAAAATGTTTGTATGAAAATTAAATAAATGAATACTATAACACAATTAAATATAAATGAGTTATATAAGAATAAATTAAAACCAAAAT
Source organism: Scutellaria baicalensis (assembly GCA_005771605.1). Classification (NCBI taxonomy): domain Eukaryota; kingdom Viridiplantae; phylum Streptophyta; class Magnoliopsida; order Lamiales; family Lamiaceae; genus Scutellaria; species Scutellaria baicalensis. The sequence continues at coordinate 31,485,949 of CM016723.1, read as the reverse complement.
AATCATAAATTAATACTAAATAAATAGAAAAAAAAAGTGTCTAACTAATAAATAATATATGAATATTAAACAAACATTAAATGAACTTGTTCACGAACATGTTCATGAACATAATCAAACAAGTTTTCTTGTTCATGAGACTAACAAACGAATAAAAATGAACATTAATTGAGATCGATCACGAGTAGTTTGTTAAATGCTATGTTCATTTAGAAATATTGTGGTGTGAATGTAAATTACTAAAATGCCCTTCAAAACTTTTGGGCTTCCTTTTAGAATATTTGATTACTGGCCCAGATTGGACAAAAGGCCCAATATGCCATCCTCTATTGGACGACTAATACTTTATTCTCATAGTGTTATGATTTAATAGTTTTATTGATGTTTTTATTTGATTCAATAATATTTTGTGATAATGTATCAATATAATATAGATAATTTGTGATATTGGTTTGACCCAATAATATCTATCAATTATCCGTAATTAATATTGATATTTTGCAATATTAAATTGTCAATGTAACTCAAGAACCAACCAAGAACACAAGATTTGAAGCCAAAACTTTGGAGAGAAAAACCAATTCCTTGATCCTAACTAAACCAAGAAAAAGATCAAAGATAAAACACCAACACACAATGGGATTTACGTGGTTCGGCAATAGCCTACGTCCACGGGAACAATGGGGGGTTTCTCTTATTGAATCGAAAATGAACACAAAAGATTACAAGAACAAAGATCACACACTCAGCGTGTTTCTCTCTCAGATATCTCTCTCTACAACTCAACTCAAAAGCTGAAAATTACATTATGATAAAGAGCTACATCTCAGCTATTTATAGAAGAAAGAATCAACTAATTCCATTCAGAATCGAGTGAGATATGGTTGATTTAATATCTGCCCTTGAATCCAAGCTTCGAAGATCAAACCTGCTGCATTGGCTCATGATCCGAAATAACAGAAAATAACGGCCACCATATGTCACCTCCCGATTCGTCAATTTGAAATCCACAACTATTGCTTCAAAACCAAATCGCGCTTCTTTAAGTAGAAGTGTGTTTTCTTCCAGCCAATGAGAATCGAGAGCGCGTCCGATGTGTCGCGCTTCTTTAAGTGAAAACGCGCCTAAGCCTTGCTTCTCAAAACCCATTCCACCACACCTATTTAACAACGCTTTTCTGAAACTGTTGTAAAAGACTCGTTGCTTTTAAAATCTTTTACAACTTGTATGCTTTGCTTAGCTTATTCTCACAAATCTCCACCTTAGGCTGAGCAAGCATCACACCACAACAATATACTTCAAGTAGCATTGGTCGAAGGCTTACCTCTCAGTCCAATCAAATCCATACATATCTTAAACTTGGAAGGAGGAACACCTTTAGTAAAGGCATCAGCCGGATTGAGCTCAGTGGGGATCTTCTTCACTTTCAGCACTTGCTTCTCCACTAAATCTCTGATGAAGTATAGCCTAACATCTATATGCTTTGTCTTCTCATGCATACCTGGATGTTTAGCTAAATGTATAGCACTAGAGTTATCACAATTCACAGTGACACTTTGCTGAAATAAGCCAAACTCTTCCAAGATCCCTTTCGTCCACACAGCTTCTTTTGCAGCATCAGTTAATGTTATGAACTCTGATTCAGTAGATGATAGAGCCACTATGGATTGCTGAGGTGACCTCCAACTCACTGCAGTACCAAATAAAGTGAACACATAACCTGTGGTTGATTTCCTTATATCTTGATTTGATGCAAAATCAGCATCCACATAGCCAACAACAGCATCATCAGTGCACCTCTTATTACTGAAACTTAGGCATTTGCTCAATGATCCATTTATGTATCTAAACATGTACTTCACTGCAGACCAATGCATCATCCCTGGAGTGGCCATGTATCTACTTACCAAGCTCATTGCATGAGCCAAATCTGGCCTGCAACACACCATTGCATACATGGTGCTGCCCACAGCATTAGCATAAGGTATCTTGACCATCTCCTCATCTTCCTTCTTGTTCTGAGGACACTGAGCCTTGCTTAGCTTGATCTGAGGTTGGATAGGAATTGAAGTAGCCTTGGATTGATTCATTTGGTATCTGATTAGCACCTTCTTTAGATACTCAGTTTAGCTGAGAACAATTGAGCTTTGATCACCATCTCTAATGATCTGCATTCCCAGCATCTTCCTAGCCATCCCAAGATCCTTCATCTCAAATTCAGACTTTAGTTGTTCCTTGATTTGATCTATACCTGTCATCTCAGTGCTAGCTATCAACATATCATCAATATAAAGCAAAAGATAAGTATGAAATTTTTGAGAATGTTTGAAGTATACACAGTTATCAAACTTGCTCATTTGGAATTTGATTCTATGCATGAAGTGATCAAACCTTAAGTACCACTGTCTTGGACTTTGCTTTAAGCCATATAATCACTTCTTAAGCATGCAGGCTTTATCTTTTTTCCCCTCTATCTGAACTCCTTGAGGAACCTTCATGTATATAGTTTCTTTCAACTCACCATGCAAGAAGGCAGTGGTGACATCCATTTGGTGCAAGTGCATTCTAAATTGTGCAGCCATGGCAAGAAGAATCTTTATTGAACTATGTTTAACCACTGGAGAAAAGATCTCATTGTAGTCCACTCCTTCCTTTTGAGTGAATCCCTTGGCCACAAGCCTGGCCTTGAATCTTATTCCTCCACCTGGTTTGGTCTCAGCCTTCCTCTTGAAAATCCACTTACATCCCACAAGCTTTTTGTTGTTTGGCTTGTCTACAATAATCCAAGTTTTGTTCTTTTCAAGAGAGTTCAATTCCTCCTGGATAGCTCCTAGCCATTTTCTCCTATCCTTGCATGTGATAGCCTCCCTAAAATCCTTTGGCTCCTCAGCATCAACTTCTTCAGCAGCAAGGAGAGCAAAGTAAACATTATCAGCATGTCCAAATCTTGCAGGAGGTCTTATGCTTCTTCTTGTCATGTCCCTTACCAACAAGTGGTTATCCATGCCATTCTCATCTTGTTGATCCCCTTCCGAGTCTGAATCAGATGAACCATCTTCCTAAGCTTCACTTTGTACCCCTTAAGCTTGATCTCTGTCCAAAGAAGTCTCCACCTCAACCTTAGAGTTCTCATTTTCTGAACCTGGCCTCTGAGCTGATTCCTCTTGCTTTAAAGGCATTTTAGCTTCATCAAATATTACATCTCTGCTGATTATACACTTTTGGTAATCCTTATCATAGCATCATAGCTTGTAGCCCTTCACTCCCTTTGGATAACCTAAGAAAACACATCTCAAAGCCCTTGATTCCAGTTTGTCTTGCCTTATATGAACATAAGCTTGGCTTCCAAAGACTTTAAGCTCAGTGTAGTTAGCAGGCTTGTCACTCCATACTTCCTCAAGTGTCTTGAGTTGGATTGCAGCTGAAGGACATCTATTTACAAGATATGCTGCAGTGGTAACAGCCTCTCCCCAAAAGGACTTGGATAAACCTGAATTTAGAAGCATACACCTTACCTTATTCAATAGAGTTTGGTTCATCCTCTCAGCTAAACCATTTTGCTGAGGAGTGTTTGGCACAGTCTTGTGTCTTAGAATCCCTTTCTCTTTGCAAAATGAGTTGAACTTATCAAAGGTAAACTCCAGCCCATTATCTGTTCTAAGACACTTCAATCTTCTGCCAGTTACATTCTCTATTTCAGTCAACCAATCCTTAAAGCTTTGAAATGCTTGATCCTTTGAATTCAGAATAATGACCCACAATTTCCTTGAGTAGTCATCTATAAGAGACATGAAATACCTTCCTTCATTCCTTGTTTGAGTAGTGGCTGGCCCCCAGAGATCAGAATGTACATAATCTAGAATCCCTTTGGTAGTGTGGCTTCCTGTCTTGAAGTTTAACCTCTTTGTTTTTCCAAGGATGCAGTATTCACATGTATCCAAGCTAGTGATCCTATCATTTCTAAATACCTTTTGTTTCTAAAGCTCCAGCAGCCCTCTCTCACTGATATGTCCAAGCCTCTTGTGTCATAGTTGAGTCTTGTCCATCTCTTTCACTGAATGAACTTCATCTATAGCAGTAACACCATCTAAGTAGTAGAGTTCACTCTTCTTGCTGCCTTTCATAACCACTAGAGAACCTCTTGTGATCCTCATTTGGCCATTTTCAAATTTGAAGGTGTAGTCCTGAGAGTCCAACATACCTAAAGAGATCAAATTTCTTTTGAGATCAGGAACATACCTGACTTTTGATAGAACTCTCACTGCTCCATCATGCATCTTCAAAGGTATGAACCTTATTCCTGCCACCCTGCAAGTCTGATTGTTCCCTAGCATCACCAATCCACCATCACTGAGGGTAAGTTGATCAAACCACTCCTTGTTAGGGCTCATGTGGAATGAACATCCAGAGTCAAGCACCCAATCCTCTTCAGTTCCTTTGGTGGTCACAGCAAGAACATCTGCAAATTCATAGCCAGAGTTACGAGTAGATGGTTCAGATGATTGAGTTATCTGATTCACTTGCTTTTGATTCTAATTCTCTTGGCTCTGCTTCATTTTCTTGAACTTCAAACAATCCTTCTTGAAGTGTCCAGGCTTGTGGCAGTGGAAACATCTTTGTTGTTCAACATCATCTTTTTGATCTTGTGACTGATTCCAATCCTTCTTTTGTTGACTCTTCCTTTCTTTCTTGAATTTCTTCTTTAGCTTGTGCTTAACAGATAGGCCTTCTCCATTTGCAGGCTTGACTTCATTTGCCTTTGTCAGCTCCTTAGTCTTTAAAGCTGTAATCACATCTTCAAGGGTTAGTGCCGATTGCCTAATATATAACAAAGAATCACAAAAGTTTTCAAAAGATTTAGGTAAAGAGCCAAGAAGCATAAGAGCCTTGTCTTCCTCTTCCAAGGAGACTTCCACATCTTCAAGATCATCTATTATCTTGGAGAAATCCTCTATTTGATCAGTCACTGATTTCCCTTCAACCATCTTGTAGGTGTAAAGTCTTTTCTTCATGAGGAGCCTGTTAGCCAAAGACTTGATCTGATAAAGTGCAGCCAATTTTTCCCAAATTGTTTGAGCTGTAACCTCCTTTGAGACTTCCCTCAAAACCTTGTCTCCTAAACACAAGATCAAGGTGCTATGTGCCTTGTCCAGAATCTGAGTCTTTTCCTCTGCCTTCATAGACTCCGGAAAAGCTCGAGCTCCTTGAAGTGCTAGTCCAAGCCCTTGCTGCACAAGCAATGCTTTCACCTTGATGCGCCACAGCCTAAAAATCCCCTTTGACATTGAATTTCTCCACATCAAACCTTGCAGTAGACATTATGGTTGAACGTGCCTCTTCCCACAGACGACGCCACTTGTCAATGCAACTCAAGAACCAACCAAAAACATAAGATTTGAAGCCAAAACTTTGGAGAGAAAAACCTATTCCTTGATCCTAACTAAACCAAGAAGAAGATCAAAGATAAAACACCAACACACAATGGGATTTACGTGGTTCGGCAATAGCATACGTCCACGGGAACAATTGGGGGGTTTCTCTTATTGAATCGAAAATGAACACAAAAGATTACAAGAACAAAGATCACACACTCAGCATGTTTCTCTCTTAGACATCTCTCTCTACAACTCAACTCAAAAGCTGAAAATTACATTACGATAAAGAACTACATCTCAGCTATTTATAGAAGAAAGAATCAACTAATTCCGTTCAGAATCGAGTGAGATATGGTTGATTTAATATCTGCTCTTGAATCCAAGCTTCAAAGATCAAACCTGCTGCATTGGCTCATGATCCGAAATAACAGAAAATTACGGCCGCCACATGTCACCTCCCGATTCGTCAATTTGAAATCCACGTCTATTGCTCCAAAAACCAAATCGTTCTTCTTTAAGTAGAAGTGCGTTTTCTTCCAGCCAATGAGAATCGAGAGCACGTCCGACGTGTCGCGCTTCTTTAAGTGAAAACGCGCCTAAGCCTTGCTTCTCAAAACCCATTCCACCACACCTATTTAACAATGCTTTTCTGAAACTGTTGTAAAAGACCCGTTGCTTTTAAAATCTTTTACAACCTGCATGCTTTGCTCAGCTTATTCTCACATAAATTTTGTTCAATAATACATACTGATAAATAACAATATGATGATATTGATATATTTACATTTTTTTCATTATTGATTAAAATTGCACAATAATATATATATATATATATATATATATATAGATAAGGACAGTCTATAATTAATATAAATATTTTACAATATTGTATTTTATATAATATTAATAACTTGACGATAATTATTTTTGTTGAAAATATATATCGAAAAAATATTTGCAGTGATAATATTTTTGTTGATTGATATTATTTACATATATAATAGTAATTAGATTGAAATGTGTATTGAAAGTATATAAAATAGGTCAATTTTATATTTAATTAAATATTTTATCGATTATAATAATTAATAAAATAAAGGGATATTTGTTTTTTTTTTTTTATCTAGGATGTAATATCCAGGTAAATATGATGATTTGAGAGCTACACCAGTTGAGAAACTAAAAAAAAAAAAGAGAAAAAAGATAACACCGTCAAATAATATGTTAACGGTATTTCATTCTGATATTTATTTTTTAGGACCTCATGATCGATAAAATCCCTAATTTGAATTTTGAATAATACATTCAGAAAACCAATCTCATGATTAAATGTATATGATAAAGATTATGATCACATAAATAAATATGGACATGTATCTTCATTGATATGAGATATTTTGATATAAAACCTAACAAGAAGTTTGTATAGACATGGTTCAAAACGAACGGAATTATATAGATTATGGAAATCACAGTCGGTGAACTCCAATAGTCATTGACCGATGTATTATGTAGGTGAACAATGAATTTCTTTTGGAATGACTCAATAAACTACGAGATCTTATTTGTACGTTTAAACATTTAATTGATTCAATTTCATTTTTAACATTAACATCATAATCACCTATCTTTAAATAAACCAAATTTAATATTTATCAGATATTTTTCACTCCAATTGCTCATGATCAGGAATGTACAAGCACTTGTATATTTTGTTGTCTTCCCTTACAAAATTGACTATTACTTAAACAAATATGAGTATGCATATGGCACACATGTGTGATGTTATGAAGAATCACTTTGACCCCAATTTATAAATTAATTTAGTAGCATCTTTGTCTCCTTACTAAATTAATTGGCCAAGAAACCTAATGTCAGGTTGGGAGGTAACTCAAAACCAAATTTGCATGTTAAGAGTTTCTTGTGTGGATCTTCTTCATGCATTTGGAGAGATAGAAAAAGAGGAGAGAGAAAGAGTTATAATTTTTGTGGAGTTTCATCAATCCCAATTAAATACTAATTTGTTGGATCCACTATGATTCCCTGTCAGTCATCTTTCTTTAAATAAATCAGATACCTAATTTTAAAGTACTTAACACAATGATTTATCTTTGCCACGGTTTGACTACATGAAGTTTAAAAAAAAAGTGTTGACTTTAATGTGATATGTTATTTTAATGTTTTTGAGTGGCAATTTTATAATTAATGTGTGCTTTTTGAGTGCAAAAGTTGTAAAATGAAAGAAATGGAAGGGTAAGGGAGTAAATTTTTCTTTTCCATTTTTGGGCTGACAAAGTTAGTTGGAACAAACAAAAAAGGAAAGTAGGCAAAGTTAGCAGGGACGGAGGGAGTATTAGATTTATGTAGGGATGTAAACGAGCCGAACCGAGCCGAACAGTACTGGGCTCGAGTTCGACTCGTTCGAGCTCGGTTCGGGCTCGAGTTCCGCTCGAGTTCGGTTCGAGCCTTAGGAATGGGGCTCGAGCTCGGCTCGTTTGAAAAATATTGGGCTCGGTATTCGTTCGAGTTCGGCTCGGATAAGGCTCATTAATAGGACAAACAAGCCAAGTTCGAGTTCGGCTCGATAAAAGCTCGAAAGAGTTCGATACAAGCTCGAATTCGAGCTTGATTGTTCGAGCTCGAGCTCGAGTTCGGCTCGAGTTCGAGTTCGTTAACACTAATTTTGGCCTCCATTTCAAGATTTAACTAGAAAATAAACATAACAACACATACAAATTTCACAATTCAACAATGACGTACAAAAATAATTAAAATAGTCAAATTTCAAGTCAACGTAATATTCTAAATATTAAACTTCTCGATCTTTGGTCCTTGACAACAAATATATATGTTCAACTGTCACCTACAATGTTCAAAACAATAAATTATGAAAATTAAAGATGTTAACAACTAAAAAAAAACATAAAACAAATAATTTAATGCTCTATGTAAATAACTTACGTAATATAGCTCGTCAATTTTGAAAAGAAAGCCTTTAAGCCAACTGTATCTCCTGAATTTACGCAGTAGCCTTTTTACATACAAATATGTGTGTGATCAAGTTATCATATACAAATCATATAAATATTGCACAAAAAATGTAACACACACGACTAAATTAATACACAATTGAATAAAGTTACTTACATTTTCTTTTCTCTTGATATCATAACGAGCACGTAACTAATCTTCTCCACAAAGTAAAATATGTAAAATGTAAAATATCTAATTATAAATATGTTTTATGATTAAACTATAAATTTTAGATAGTATGTTGAATGTTTTTTAAGAAATTTATAATTTACCTTTGTTAATAAGTTGATATGTTAATATAAGAATGTATAATTATAACTCTAAATTTTTTATTGATGATAAATATAAAAAATGTAAAGTAACTAATTATAGATATGTTTTATGGTCAAACTATAAGTTTTAGATAATATGCTATATTTTTTAAGAAATATATAATTTATCTTTGTTAATAAGTTGATATGTTAATATAAGAATGTAAAATGTATAATTATAACTCTACAATTCTTATTGATGATAAATATAAAAATGTAAAATATCTAATTATAAATATGTTTTATGATTAAATTATAAATTTTAGATAATATGTTATATTTTTCAAGAAATATATAATTTATCTCATTCGCGAAATCATTACAAAACTCGTGATATTTTAATATAAGAATGTAAAATGTATAATTGTAACACTAAAATTCTTATTGATGATAAATACAAAAACGTAAAATATATAATTATTGATATGTTTTATGTTTAAACTTTAAAGTTAACAATATATAACCAATTATCTACTTAGTTTGTTCGAAAATTATATAACACATTCGAGAGTTACGTTTATATATATATATATATGTGTGTGTGTGTGTGTGCGCGCGGGCGCGTGTGTGTACACGTATATATCTGTGTGGATTTCAAATCTTAATATTATATTGAAGAATCTAAACTCTAATTAATATTTCTATTTTTTATTATTTTAAAATCTTAATTTTAAAATTTTAAAAATGTTAATTGTGCAGATATTGATAATTAATACATATTTTATTTTTACTTATATACATATTTATAGGTTATACTTATGTATGCTTCAAATATCATATATAAATATTTAAAATATCAAAAATGGAAAATCCAATATTAAGATACTCAAACTTTAATTTATATAAATATTCAAAGCATTATATCTTTTATATAAAGATAATATATCATCACTATATTGTATCATTAATATCAAAATTTTAAAGATATTCAAATGAAATAAGTAAATTGTATTGAATTTGTATTAGTTAGTATGTTTATAAAATGAGTATGTTTAATTTAATCCTGTAATATTTGTGTTAAATTTTTTTAATTTATATATTTATTTAAATTTTAAAATCTAATGCTATTATAAAATATATAAATAAACTAGCCCACAAACACTAAACGAATATGCTAACGAACTTTTTACGAACCTAACGAACATGTACGCGAGTCTGCGTAACGAACCTGTTCGCGAACAGGTTTGTTAAGCAGGCTCGCGAACATGTTCGCGAACAGGTTCGTTAGGCAGGCTCGTGAACATGTTCGTTAAGCAGGCTCGCGAACATGTTCGTGAACCTGTTCGCGAACAGGTTCGTTAGGCAGGCTCGCGAACAGGTTCGTTAAGCAGGCGCGCGAACAAGTTCGCGAACTTGTTCATGAACAGGTTCGTTAGGCAGGCTCGCGAACCTGTTCACGAGCTTTCGAATCAAACATGTTCAGGCTCGAGTTCGGCTCGTTAAGTTTTACAAACGATCTCGAACGAATATTTATCGAGCCGAGCCACGAATAGTTCGTGAACGGCTTGGTTCATTTACATCCCTAGATTTATGAAAGAAAGATGGTGGCATTGAATTCTTGCATAGACTTGAAGATTTGAATTTGTTTCATGTCTTATTCACATATTAACTAGTTGTGATGAATGGTCATATAATAAGATGTATTGATAAAATGTTCTTGGTAGTAATAGAACATTTTACATTGGGTTGCTTAGTTTCTTTCTATAATATTCGTAGATTTGGTCTCCTATATATCAGGTGTACATAAAATTTGAATCGTGTCTGGGTCGACCGTGATCCGTGCATTTTTTTTTTTTTGAATGTTATTTTTTCATTTCAGGTTGTTAGTTTTATATTGTATGTGTGTGACATTTGTATTATATAAATGTGATATTTATGTACAAATATAGTGACCTTTATATACTCTAACTTAGAAAAAAATGAAGAATTTTAGCAAAATTTGTATCTTTATGCATGTGATATTAGCTGCACTTTATTGCAATATTAGTTTGCACATTTATGTGATATTGGTTGCACTTTTGTGTCATATATAAAGGTGCAACTAATATCACATAAATGTATGAGTAATATCATATAAATGTATGTTCATTCAAAACATGCACTCATAATTTTCTGAAAATTTTCATTTTTTCTAAGATATTGAACATAAAGGTCACTAGATTTGTATATAAAGGTCACTTCATATAACATAAAAGTAACAACCTGAACGAAAAAAAGAAAAAAAAACTCAAATGAGTGCGGATCCAGGTCGGGTAGCCCCACTTTCACCAATCTAGATTGCGATAGTCGTACTTCAGTCTAAAATCTAATTTGAGTGTTGTTAGTCGATAAGTATTGGACAAATTCGAAAAAATGTATTTTTTTATCTTTTATTTTTTAGAAAATGAGATGTATATAGTCTCACCCGACATAAATAAGGACCGATCACTTCTATAAAACAATAATACAATTCAATTGCAAAAAGGAATAAAGAGAAAATACCGCATCTCCAACAATGTACAAAAGTTGACATTCATCCTCAGTAGTGTGCACTATTCTTCACAATGAAAATTAATATTTCATAATATTCCATAAAAACAGAATAATTTTTTAACGCAAGACAAAATTTTACGTTGAATCCAATGTAAGGTTAATGATTGAGATAGTTTAGTGTGAACTTTTAAAACACTGTCGAATAAACAAATCTTGAATTTTTAAAATCTCGTACACTGTTGGAGATTTGGAGTGCCCGGCTACCCTACAAGTACAATGAGACCTAATTATTATAATAATAAGAAAAATAATAAATAAATTTGAGGTATCAAATCTGGCGCAAGTCATTGTCTTTATTTGGGGGTAAAAAGAAAATAAAAGAAAAGGTGAGGGCTATTTGGTAAAAAAGTAAAAGTGATGGGGTTTGAAAGCAATAGGGTTCGTGGGCTCATGTGCCCACCTCTTAGCCACCGTCTGGAAGGTGCAGATAGGAGAGTAGGGAGTCCTAAATAAATAAAATAAGACAATTTCGAAAATGAAATATTACAACTTTGTACAGTAGCAACTTTTTTAATGACAGATAGCTCCACTCCCCTAATTTCTCCTACACTTCACATGTCTATTCTACTATTGGTCCTTAAAGTTAAGACACCTTTTTATTATCACTTTTATTCTAAGCTTGTTTTCAACAAATCACAATTTATACTAAACAAAACAACTCAATTAGATACGTTATCACTAATACAATTCATAAAAAACAATCAAATTTCCAATCATTGGCACATCCAAGGAGACAGTGTGGAACAAACAAACAATGATTTCCTCCATTCTCTATTACCTCATGATTCCATCGCGTGTATCATTCTCGTCTCACAAATTTAATTATGTGAGATCGCATTCATTTCATCTTAATATCAAGTAAAACTGATTGTCTATATCAAAATCCTTATGCTTAGTTCATTTTAGCATACAAAGATAAATTAATTATTTAAGGCAACGAGACAATTTCATAGGATAAGATATAAATTGTTATTGATTTCTAATATTTACTTTTATAATGATATTAACTATTTATATCAACCTCTTATTATGTGGAGGTTAGAATAATAGTGATATTACTTAAATGTTTTTTTTGATAGTGCAACATGAAGTTCAATGTTTATTAGGGATAGAAATGTAATTTCCTAATCTTACCTCGAGTTTTGACTTTTGAGTAAACTATCATTGGATTCTGATAATTATATATCTAAAATATTATTCAAATTTTAATATTCTATCCTGAATCGAAATGATAACTCGATTGTTTATTTCAATGAAAAGAAAATAGACCCTAACTGAAAAACGGAGGACAAAGAAAAAACCTCAAATTCCAATTATCATTTTCATTTTTTTTTAAAAGATGAGTAATCCTTTTCTATTGGACATTAATATTATATATATATATATATATATATATATATATATATAGCAGTTTTGTCCTTTTAAACTTCAAAGTAGTCAAAATGGAACCAAATTTTAAGAGTGTATTTTATTATCTCACAATAGCATGGGGTGACTGTGACAACCCCCACCCGTGGCCCCAATTTTAGGTATGTTTAATTATTTATTAAATATTGAAGATTTTGTATATATAATCCTCATCCAATAATCTTTGTTCTATTTAGCTCCATCTTTGAATATTACTAACTTTTTTTAATATAATTGGATACCATCAATTTAAATAAATAAAACTACATTGACCAAATATTTTACTATTAATTATTTTAAAAATAAAACAAATATATGTTAAAAAATATTATTAATGTTCTGAGAAACATATTATTTATAAAGGAAACTTAATCAAATTCAAGAAATTGTTTAAAGAATAGACTACTTAAATAATATTGGTGATTTTAAAAATATTATATAATTGAACTCTAAATGATTGAAGTTTTTTTACACATTTGAGTTGATTAACACAAATAATATGTTCAAATTATCATTTAGTGTTTAGGAGTAATATTTTTGATTTATTTCTAGATTTGGAAAATGAATCATATTTGTGAATCTTTTGTTTTATATAATCATAGATCTAATGTTAATCATTATTAAATAATTTCCCATCATAGATATAATCTACAAATTTGATTATTTTTCATTTTACAGAGAGACATAAAAACGCTTTTTTGTAATCATATTTTCTATCTATTACTTCATATTACTTATAAAGTGTTTACTTCTCATCAGCTGTCTAAGAAAGATGATGACATTTTGAAAGTGTCTGAGAAAAATATCAAGTGAACAAATAATTGAACTATGAGTTTTTGACCTTGATCAAGAAGAAGAAACCAAAGATTGTTGTTACAATATAAAATGATTGAAACTCCTATAAAAATAATCTTATGGATGTTGACCTTTTATTTTTTCCTTGCTTCATGAATATTTTGCGGTTTTTTCCCTCTCATGTTGGTTTATTCTTGGTTTAAAGATTTTAATATGTAATAAAAGAGTTGGGTAAAGAAACATCACCACAAATATATATAGAATAGTATTTCAGAAATATTAAACTATGAGTTTAATTGATTTTGGCAAATTATCTTTAGTAGTCTTAATTGTATGTTATTTTGTTTAAGAACTTATAATTGAAAGCAGTATAATAATATTTCATTATGTTCAAAAATATATAAAATTATATGTGATATATGCGATAGGTTTAGAAAAGGATTATCACCCCAATTGTATCAATTTTTTTGAAAGTTATTTGATTTTGTTAATCACCCATACTTTTAATTATACCTAAATTCTAAAAAATTAAATTAAGTTTAAACATTACAACATATTCTTTTATATACACAATACAAAATTAATCTTCATTAATTATATATTTAAAATATCTAAATCAATAATTTTATTGTATTAAATGTATCTTTTTTTTTTTTCAAATTCTAAATATTTATTATTGTATTTTAAAAATAAATTTAATCTCATGCATCGCACAGGTACAAAACTAGTATTATATAATTTAGCAAGTTTTGGAATAATCATACCAAATGCAATATATAGAATGAATTGCCAATAAATTGATGTAGCACAAAAGAATAAATAAAGAAAAGAAAAGGGAGTATTTAGGAATGAGGGGCCATGAGCATGTGCTCATTACAAAATTATGAATTGTACCATTCTTCTTCATTCTTCTCTTTCTCCCACTGTCGGCTCTTCTCATGTGCACCTCTTCTATCTTTATAACACATAGTAAAAACTTGTTAAATAGGCTTTGTACACACGATGTCCGTCCTCGTTGGATGTTCGACATGTGATTTGAATAGTGACTTGTTACATTCATCGAGCTTTTACTATCTATTTTGTGTCATGTCCAACATATTTCTATTTTTTCTCTTCTTTATATTGTGCGTCGGATATTTAATCACTCGTAACACATGCATCCAACAAGTTTTAACCATCAGATTGCTACTTTAACCAAGCCCCCTAGGTGTATAGCCAATTGATAAGGGCTATGGTGGTATGAGGAGAAATTCTCCGACAATGCAGATTTAAATTTCATGTGGGACAAAAGGGCTGAGTTTGTCCTGACATTTGTAACCCGATGTTGGTTAGATTTTCATTGTTGGTTCTCTTCCACAATCCGAGTACAGTCGGATAGGAGAAGTTCTTCATCTTTTCCTAATTAAATATATAATATTTAAAAGAATTTGTATAAAATATTTACGAAATAAATAAATCAATTGTGTCCAAATTAATAAATGATAAGAGTTGTTAATAAAAGTGGACCAAATGGCGACCTACACCATACACTGGTCAAAGTAAAGGAAACAAAATATCATAATTGATCCTATATTAATTTTGTTTGCTCCACATTTTGTTTTGTCTTTAATTAAAATTTTATTTGTAATGTTTATTTTTAATTTGGAAATGAAATGAATGAAAGGGAACAATGAAAATGGGACCTGACAGCCATTAATTTGTACTCCATCATTAATGGAGGAATTGTACATAAAATAGACAAATTCCAATTCTATCTTTCATATATTGGGATGAATATCAATTTGGCACACTTCTCTAGTACTACTTCACTCACCCTCTAATATTTTATTTTAT
This sequence comes from Scutellaria baicalensis, assembly GCA_005771605.1. Lineage (NCBI taxonomy): Eukaryota > Viridiplantae > Streptophyta > Magnoliopsida > Lamiales > Lamiaceae > Scutellaria > Scutellaria baicalensis. Next base: position 31,470,663 of record CM016723.1, on the reverse strand, counting down.
TTTGTATTTTTACCAAACCACCCCTCTCAACCTACTATATACTCCTTCCGTCACTGCTAATTTTGCCTACTTTTCATTTTTTGTTGTCCCAGCTAATTTTGTCAGCCCAAAAATGGCAACAAAAAAATTACGACCTTACCCCTTCATTTCTTTCATTTTACTTACTCTACACTCAAAAAACACACATTAATTACAAAACTGCTACTCAAAAACATTAAAATAACACATCACATCAAAGTCAACAGTTTTTTCTTAGGATTCGTGCCGGTCAACGGTGGCAAAGTTATGAGGGCCGGAGGGAGTATTTCATTTTTCTCTTTCACTTTCTAATTATTGAGAAATGTTAAAATGCTCACAGTATACAATTCTTAATATGTCCACCGATAATATATAATAATTCAACCCCTTCATTATATGAAAAGTAAAATTAATTGATATAGTGGATATATGACATGTTAACGGTGACCATATATTAAGGTGCTCACGGTGGGTAGGATTACATGACTTTCTAATTATCATATTTAAAAAGATGATATATTCTTTTCCACCTTCTCAATAAGAAGATATATGAGTTGGATAGCAAATTACAAATTTCAATATTATTTGGAAAAGCAAATATTTTTAGCAGGAATGATATAAAACCCAATTAAAGATTTGTAATAGTGATTTATAAAGAGATAAAGTATAATAGAAAAGAGATAATGATTAAGAATGTAGGAGAATAGAATACTGAATAATGGTCCTTTTTACATCCATGATAATAAAGCCCAGCATCTTTTCACTTCTCCCTTCTCACTTCTCTTACTTTCCCACCATCTGTCCCTACCCATTTTTCCATGTTTTCATCTGATCACATAGTAAAGAGTCCGTCGTTTGAGTGTGTTACTCGTTTTTATTAATGATCAAAGATGAAATGAATTGAGAACCCTTCATTCATCAAGACTCATTTGTGAAACAATCTCATAAGTATATTCCTTTTTTTGCTTTTCTGAAACCATAATATTGCATAAAACATTCCATGAGTACTTCTTACTCCATTGTATTTAATTAATGAATGAATTGTATCCGGTATCCACCCGTTGTTAGTTAGTTATTGAACAAACTTAAGGTTTAAGAAAATTACAGTCTAACCTCAACCCTGATTATGGAAAACAAAAATACTAACACAAAAACTTGTGTGAAATGATCATTTTACCCATTAACCAAACTCATATCCACAAATTTATATGTGAATTGTGAAGTGTGAGTCATGGGTTGATCCGTCTCACATGAAATGATCCGTGAAACAGTCTCACACACGAGGCTTACTCAAAAACTAATGTAGTATAGAATTTTTGATGAATCAGATATTAATTTCACAAATCTTGAGATTTATAATTCATTTTTAATTATAAATTGACAAAGGACTTGCAATATTTTACCAGACTACAACATATTGTTAAAAGGTATAGATCTCATGTTAGATCGTCTAAAAATTTTGTTATATTAGACGGGCCAATTCATAATCCATATTTAATAATTTATATAATAATTTATGAAAATAGATTTTAGTTTATAGGGAATAAAGATTTGACCCATAAAACTATGGGTTAGTCTCCTGTGTAACTGATGTACATACAATTCGGGTCAGGTCCGGGTCGACCCGGATCCACACACTTTTTTTTTAAAATTTTTTTGAATTTTATTTTTTCGCTTCAGACTGTTACCTTTATGTTGTATGGGTGTGACCTTTATGTTATATAAGTGTGACCTTTATGTATAAATGTAATGACCTTTATATACTCTAACTTAGAAAAAAGAGAAGATTTTACACTCTGAAGGTCATAATATTTGTGCATAAAGGTCACAAGAATTGTACATAAAGGTCACAACAATACAACATAAAGGTCTCAATCTGAAGCGAAAAAACCTGAAAATCTTCATTTTTTTCTAAGTTACTGAACATAAAGGTCATAACATTTATATATAAAAGTCACACTTATATAACATAAAGGTCACATCCTTACAACATAAATGTAACAGACTGAAGCGAAAAAAAACCCAGGTGCACGGATCCGGGTCGGGTCACTCCAGTTGCACCAATCCAGATCCGTGCATCTGGTGCACAAGAGCATTTGTGTAAAACTATTAGTGAGACCATATACATGAGTTTTTGTGTTTTAAAATTTTAATTAGACCATAATCCAAAATACATTATAAATCCATATTATATGTAGAGTAAGTTTTATATAAGACCGTCTTACGGATCATTTTAAATGAGACGGGTCAACCAACAATCCACATTATACAACTGATATATAAATTTGTGACAATGAATTTCATTTGTAGGTAAAAACGATGATCTCACATAATACTTAAAATTCTGTGCCGTGGGGTTTATGAAAATGTTGGTTATTTCTATATGATAGAATTTGGTGGCATGAAATTATAGTGTGAGATAATATAAAATGAATATTTGTGAAAGTTTAAGAAATGAGTTTCACATAATTATTGAATCTGTAATGCCATGGTAGTGAGTGGTGGAACAGAGAGTTATGCAGTAGAGAGAGAAAGAGAGGCCCACGATACAAAATAAAACCCATGTAAACACACAAAAACCACCACTCTCTCTCTCTCCCCTCACATTCATATCCCATTCCCACCCACCTCCCATCCCATCCGCACCTTTCGCCACCGTCCCGCCACCCAACTTGTCCCTACTTTATTCTTCCCTTCCTCCGCCCTCAACCTGCTTACTCTGCATCTCTCTCTCTATTCTTATTGCTTATTGTTTTGCTTCGATACTGGAGATTCTGTTGCTTCTCAACCTTGATTCGCTTTTCGCTTAATTAACCGCTTCTCCCTCTTCAAGCCCATGAGGTTGAGCTTGCTTATGAGAGTTGCTTTGTATTGGAATCATGGCAATTGTGAAAAATTTCTGAGGCTGTACGGAGGCTGATTGGGTGAATTGGAAACTTCAGGAGTCGGCGTTTCATCTCCTGATCTATCTTCAAGCGGAAGAAGCTACGCGTTTTCTGTCTGTTTTGTGGTATTTTTTAGTTAATTGGCTATGGAGGCTGGAATTGGAGGCGAAGCTCAGCTGTATTACGGCGTGGCTTCTACAGATTTGAGAGCAGTGGGGAAACGAAACTTGGAGTGGGATCCCAGTGATTGGAGATGGGATGGGGACCTCTTCATAGCTACCCCTCTCAATCGCACTTCCTCGAATTATCAAGGCAAACAGTTGTTTCCTCTCCAGACTGGGGTTTCTGAAACTCGAGCTTCCTCCAATACTTCTTCGTCTAATTCCGATGAGTTGAATCAGGGGATTGTTAGAGATACTAGGGATTCGGAGAAGAAAAGGAGGGCCAATGCAGTGGAGAACAGCAATTTGGTTGATGAGAATCTCACTCTGAACCTCGGTGGGCGAGGATATGCAGTTGAAGCAACTACTGGGAAGAAGACTAAATTGGGAGGAGCTACATCGAATCGAGCTGTTTGCCAGGTTGAGGATTGTGGAGCTGATCTTAGTAAGGCGAAAGATTATCATAGACGACACAAAGTCTGTGAGATTCATTCCAAAGCTAGCAAAGCGCTCATAGGAAATCAAATGCAGCGTTTTTGCCAGCAGTGTAGCAGGTCAGTTCTTCTCTGTTTCTGAGTTGCTCTTGTGATTAATATGTGATGGATTTACGGATCAAATAAAGATCAACTAATTGTAAATTGAGTTCTCTGTTGATGGTATTGAACAATATGACAGAATGATTGAGAAAAAGCCGAAATTATATAAAATTATAAGAATGCTAGTTTGTCAGCAAATCAGTTTATGTGCAGGTGTGAGGTGGTCTGTGAATGTATTTATGGCATACTTTGAATTTTCATTCCTCAAATCAATGGTATGATCAATAATGTATTATGGTGAACATATATAAGACAAAATCGATGGTTCTTTATTATCGCACAGATCAAATTTCATATATCATTTCAATTAATGGAAGCTACATACATATGTGGGTGTGTATACATTTGACTGCTTGAGTATGAATTGGTTCTGAAAATGTATGTTGTCAGACTAAATAAAGAATGTATGAAAACAGAATGTGACCACTTGTTACTATTAAATTTTCATATGCTTATATTTAGTGTCCATATACCTGTTTTCTGTGCAATATTAGAAGTGTATCGATACTTTGTAGTAATAGAATTGGGGTTTGTGTGTATGTTCAGATTATGTTTTGAATACGTCATACATATGTGTATGTAAACATATAGGTGGGTGGGTATATTATTATAAAATTAAAATGTACAATTAACATGAAGCATAGTTTTTGTGAAGTCTACTTTAACCGTACTATATTTGGAATTAATGTATGAACCTTTACTTAACATAAGTATCTTTGAAAGATACAGTCATCATAGACATACATGCACATACTATCATATAAGCACTTCACTCTCAACATCACCAGTGTAAATTACATGCAACTCTATGAGATATTTATAGTGCATTAATTAATTCCAAGAAATTGATTATTATTGTTTGTATTGGTTAGCATGCATATATATGTACATAACTAAATAATATTCATTATCAACTTGAGGATAATATAGATATAATTTAGTTTAAACTAATATCTAAGAAATTAAGACCAAGGGGAATAAGGGGAGTGATTCATACTTTAGCTCTGGGAACTGGGATTCCTTTGTGACCTGGATAATTCAATGAGTGTCCTGTTTCCAATTGTTTTGTGCATATCAATTGCCACCTTACTCTTATCAGTGGAATCTGATTCTGTTACTTCTGCTGTGTGATTAGTTGTACCCGAGCACCTTATTGCTAAGCTATTTTATTCCAAGATGAAGGTTTTCGCCAGTATGCACTCTCAAAGAGCAGTACTTGCTTTTGATATTAAGTCAATTCTCTGCAAAGCAATAAAATCAATAGTTTTATTCTGTGGAGTTGCATGTTGTACATTTTTATATGGTTTCAACTAACCATCTGATTAAATGCTTATTAATTATAATTCATGCTTACTTTAGGTTTCATACACTTCAAGAATTTGATGAAGGAAAGAGAAGTTGCCGCCGGCGCTTGGCTGGCCATAATAAAAGGAGGAGGAAAACACAAATGGACAATGTTAGCAATAACAATCCTGTCAATGACAACCAGACAAGTGGTTACCTCTTGATGAGCATACTTAAGATACTCTCCAGTATGCATTGTAAGGAAGCAATGCTCTACTGTTTCTTTTTCTATCTAATAGATAGTATTGATGTTATGCAATTTGTAGAACTTATTATTATTATGATTAGGTTTCTTTTGGCTCTGAATTCTAATACCATATAGAAATTATTGAGAGGATATTTCCTTAGAAAAATTATTGAGGATATTCTATATAGAAATATAATATTACGTATATAACTGAGAGAAGAATTATGAGGAACTTGTATTTTATTGATATAAAGTCTAATATATATAATATACGTGAAGATCTAAAAAGATATAATGAGATACAAAAAAATCTTAACAACTTTCTGGATTAGTATGTCTAACTTTATCTCCAAGTGCAATTTAAATTATGTGGGAAAATATTCCTTTATAGTAACAACTAATAAATTCCTTCCAATTTCAGCTAATAGGTCAAACCATAGAGATGATCAGGATCTCCTATCTCATCTTCTTCAAGGCCTTAGTGGTCAAGGATCCTTACACTGGGAAAGAAACTTATCTGCCCATCTTCAGGAGTCACAAGATTTGCTCAATAATTTGCCGTCATTGGGAAACTCAGAGGTAGCATCTATGTTGATCTCAAATGGCTCTCTAAGACAGAGACCCAGACAAGAATATTGCACGAATCCTGGTGATGAGATGCCAAGAAAAAATGGGGATTTACATACCTCTTCTCAACGACCAGGTGTCGTGCTACACACCCAAGCAGATTCTCAAATCTATGTTCAAGGCGGGGAGACTTCTGGTGGAAGGAACAAACTGAATAATTTTGATTTGAATGATGTTTATGTTGATTCTGATGATGGAATGGATGACATAGAAAGATCAACAATTCCACAGGGCCTAGGGACTGTTTCTATTGGATGTCCTTCATGGGTGCAACAAGAATCTCATCAGTCAAGTCCTCCACAGACCAGCGGAAATTCGGATTCTGCATCTGCGCAGTCACCATCCAGTTCCAGTGGAGAGGCTCAGGTATGTTGAGTTGTCCTTTAACTTCATAGAACCCACTGAACGTATTGAATGGAAACTAACATGCTGTTAGAATATTGTCATTGGGGCTGCACGTTGTCATGACTTTTGTATTTCTTAATTCTTAAGCAAAATACCAAACTTCACTGAGCAGTGTGGAAGACAACTGAAATGAAATATAGCAGATACGATTTCATTGTTTGATGAGGGGATATATTAACTCACTTATCAGTAACTATATAGGTTTACATGATAATTTCTCATCAGTTGACTCATTTATCTTGGTGTAGGGTTTCTATGTCTGCCTTTTTTTTTTTTTTTTGGATACTGAAGCATCTATTAGTTTTCCTGTGTAGTTTTATTATGACTTTAGGTGCCATCAACTGCCATTCAAGATGACCTTATATTAGAAAATCAACAAGTTTAAAGTTAGTATTTGATATCATTGCAGTAATTTAGCAAGTCATGCACGTGCATCAACTTTCATCCTGCTAAGTTTTTTGATTATAATATTCGCTGAATCAAAGTATGTTGGCCATAAGGATCATACTTTATTAATTATTTTCAATGTGACTCAAGAATATCTTATAATAGATGAGTTATTTTCTGTAGAAGTTTCTATTGTATAACTTTTATCTAATTGTACAATATGTTTATTTTCTTCTTTTTATGATTTGTGTCATTACAGAGCCACACAGATCGCATTGTTTTCAAACTATTTGGAAAAGAACCTAGTGATTTCCCCATTGTTTTACGAGCACAGGTATTTTTAGATTTCACTTGTCTGGTCACTCATACATTAACATGATACACCCTTTATTGCGAGCACTGGTTTTTTTTTTTTTTCCTGAGTGATTGCCTTGCTTCTTCCTATTTATCCTCTTGTCTTTATCTCTGACAGTTTAACCTTGTTACCTTTGAAATTCCAGATTTTTGATTGGCTATCTCATAGTCCTTCTGACATAGAGAGCTACATTAGGCCAGGTTGTGTCATTTTGACTATATATCTTCGTCTACCTGAGTCAACTTGGGAGGAGGTATGGTTCTGTCTAATACTATGGAAACATAATTACAGAATTGTGACTCAGAGTTCAGTTGAACTTATGTATTGGCCATGTCTAACTGTTATATTTGTTGTCTTTTTTCTTTTTGATAGCTCTATTGTGACCTAAGCTCCAGCCTAAGTAGGCTTTTGCATTTCTCTGATGATGTAAACTTCTGGAGTACTGGATGGATCTATGCCAGGGTGCAGAATCAGACGGCATTTGTCTACAATGGTTCTACTACTGTGTTCCTTTTAACGACCTTTTCTCAATGAGTGATTTTTGGGTTTTGAACTGAATAATAATATGTTGGAAGATGTCATTTGAACCTCTTTGGCAATGCAGGTCAGGTAGTTGTTAATGCGTCTTTGCCTTTAGGGACTGATAACTGTAGCACAATTCTGAGCGTCAAACCTATTGCTGTGGCATCATCTGGGGAAGCTCAGTTCGTTATCAAAGGATTTAATCTATCACGACCTTCCTCAAGGTATTTGTTGGCATTTCACTCTGATGAGCTATAATTGTTTTCTTTGTGAACCTAACATAGATCATGTGATATATAGGCTATGTCCTCTGATATTCACTGGGACTTGCGAAATATACTTTTGCTATCACCTTAATTTAGTATATCGACTACAGAAATATATCAATATGATGTTATCATTCTGTTTGCCAGGTTACTCTGTGCACTGGAAGGAAATTATCTGGATGCTGATAACGAGTCAACAGAACATGTTGATGACGAGGGGCATGTTCAATGTCTTAAGATTTCCTGCTTGATCCCTGCCGTTATGGGAAGGGGTTTTATTGAGGTGATGGCTTTTCTTCTTCTAGTAAAATTGTTCCTTCATATGAGGAAACATTTTCTGTTTTACATATGGTGTCAAGTTTTCTATAAAATTTGTTTGTGGTATGGCTGCACTGCTAATTTATTTATGGTCCATCTGGGTCCAACGACTGATCCTCCTATGCTGGTTATTCCTCATCCCCCACCCCCCTCCCCGAACCCATCAAAAAAGAAAGTAAACATAAGCCAAAAAATTTCATGGTACATAGTTCCTGAATTTATCATCATATATCTTTATTCTCCTAATTTTTAAATTAATTCCCGTTTTGCTAACCTGAAATTATTCATGACATCAGGTTGAAGATCATGGTCTCAGTAGTAGCTATTCTCCCTTCATAGTTGCTGAGGAAGATGTTTGCACTGAGATTCGTATGCTAGAGAAAGAAATAGAATTGATAGAATTAGATAATTTACAGCAAGGAACAGGGAGATTTGGTGGAAGAAACACAGCCATGGAGTTTATACACGAAATGGGATGGCTTCTCCATAAATTTCAGTTGAAGTCCAAATTAGTGCATGAAGATCCTAACTTGGATTGTTTTCCTTTCGAACGTTTCAAATATCTTGTAGAGTTTTCAATGGATCGTGATTGGTGTTCGGTTGTAAATAAGCTCCTGGATATCTTTTTCTCTGGAATAGTGACTGGTGGAGAACAGCCTTTCTTGAAATTTGCTGTGTCTGAGATGGGTCTGCTCCACCGAGCAGTGCGGAGAAATTCAAGGTCTCTTGTTGGGATGCTATTGAGATATGTCCCTGAAAAAGTAGCAGATGAACTCAGTTTGGAATACAAATCTCTGGTTGAAACTGACCAGGGCTATTTATTTAGACCTGACATAGCCGGACCTGGAGGTTTGACCCCTCTTCATGTAGCAGCTGGTAGGGATGGATCTGAGGACATTTTGGATGCTTTGACTGATGATCCTGGAAAGGTAATGTATTTCTTTTTTGTCCAGCCACATTATATTTCTTTCCCATTCAATCTGACTTGGTGAAATTCTACTTTCTATATGGAGCATTGGGGCATCTAAGGGTCTGATATGTAATGTCGAAACTATCTTAAACCCTCATGAATTGTTAAGATCCGTACTCAATAAAAGTTGATGTGTTTCAGGTGGGAATTGAAGCATGGAAGAGCGCCCTTGACAGCACAGGATTCACGCCTGACAATTATGCTCGATTGAGAGGACACTACTCTTATATTCACCTTGTTCAGAGAAAAATCAACAAGAATATATCCTCTGGACATGTAGTTGTTGACATATCTGAAAACCTATCAGACAGCAGCACTAACCAGAAGACGAGTGCAGAACCCGCATCTACCTTTGAGATTGGAAGGTCTGTGATAAAACACATTCCTCGACCATGTGGTGTATGTGCTCAGAATCTGGCGTATAGGCCTGGCAATCAAACTCTTCTCTACAGGCCTGCGATGCTCTCGATGTTGGCCATAGCAGCTGTATGTGTTTGTGTGGCACTTCTTTTCAAGAGCTCACCGCAAGTTCTGTTTGTGTTCCGTCCATTTAGGTGGGAGATGTTGGAGTATGGTTCCAGCTAAATAAGTGTGCCAGATAATTATTTTGCTTTCATCTTTGTGTGTGTTTGTAAACTGCAGAGCTACGACACTTGGATATGAATAGCTCTTTAGAGATGATCTTGGATTCCTTAGAATAAGAGTAACTTTAATGTTGTATCAAAATTGTTTCTGTTTTTCCATTTCACTATGGAAGCATTGTATTTGTATCTATTAGGCAGATTCTTTTTGGTTGGTTGTTCAAATTAAATACTCTATTTCTAGAGTTAAACCTGTGTCATTGAGACTAGGCCACATGTCAATTTTGGACCTAATCATCAACGGTGAAATGTGATATGGTTTCACCATGAAGGTTCACTTTTTACTAGACAACGAGATATTCAATTACTTTGACGATATTGAGTCATTGTAATGTGAGGAAATACGCAAGTGGTTGCATGCTTGCAATTTAAGAGAATCATATTTAGATTATTGAGATGTAAAAAGGGGTAGACTACAACAGTGGTATTCAAATGATTAATTTTACATCCGTTTTGCTTGTCCTTGTTGAGCATGATAAATAGTACATCAACAAAATTAATTTGTTTGGTTAAAAAATGTAAGCTCATTATATAAAAAAACTTGATTTTATATCACCCAACCTTATGATATGACCCATGAGAATGGATGTAAAAACAAGCTCAATCAATAATCGAAATTATATGATTACCTATGAGAATGGATGTAAAAGCAAGTTCAATCAATAATCAAAACAAACGCAGCAACCTAGTTATGTATATGCTACATATATGAAATACACCTAGAGAGAGAGAGAGAGACTCAAGCTCCAAAACAAAAAACACAAACCCATGCATTATATGAGTAAAAGGAAAACAAACACAAAAAAGCATCGTTCTGAAAAATGGTAAAGAAAACACACAAGCAGAATGTTATCGAGTGGACTGAGAAGAAAAGGGTTAGGGTTGAGATTTGTCCCATTTGAGGGGCTTGACAACCTCCCAAGTGAAGTCAGGGTCATCCCTTCCAAAGTGGCCATATGCAGCTGTCTTGAGGAATCTCCCACCTCTCTTGAGATCCAGATTAATGGAGATCATCCCGGGCCTGAAGTCGAATGTCTCCTTCACGATTTCAAGGATCTCCTTGTCTGGGATCTTTCCAGTTCCGTATGTGTCAACGAAAACAGATAACGGCTCTGGAACACCAATGGCGTAAGAGACTTGCACGATGCACCTCCGTGCCATTCCGTTGGCAACAATGCTCTTGGCTGCCTGCCTCACAATGTAGGCACCACTTCGGTCCACCTTTGTTGGGTCCTTTCCGGAGAAAGCACCCCCACCGTGGGCACCCCAACCCCCATATGTGTCGATGATGATCTTACGCCCAGTCAGTCCAGCATCGCCATGGGGACCACCAATCACAAAGCGGCCAGATGGGTTCAGGTGGAAGATGGTCTTCTCATCAAGGTACTTCTCAGGGACAACAGGCTTAATCACGTGCTCCTTGAGATCTGCAGCAATCTCATCATTGGTCACAGTTTCATCATGCTGGGTGGAGATCAGGACCGTGTGCACACGGACGGGAACCATGGCACCATTGTCATTGTAGTACTCAACTGTGACTTGGGTCTTCCCATCGGGCCTCAGCCAAGGGCAGGTGCCATTTTTACGAACCTCAGTGAGACGAGCACCAAGCTTGGTGGCAAGAACATGGCTTAGAGGCATCAATTCAGGGGTCTCATCAGTGGCATACCCAAACATATGACCCTGGTCACCAGCACCAACCTCCTCCGGTCGTTTTGTGAGGTGGCCATGAACACCCTGGGCAATATCAGGGCTCTGCTGCTCAATGTTGACCAAGACCTTGCAGTTATCAGCATCAAGACCTACATCATCAGAAACAAATCCGATGGCACGGCAAGTGTCTCGAACGATCTTCTCATAGTCGACATCAGCCTTGGTGGTGATCTCGCCAAAGACCATCACCATGTTCGTCTTGGTGCATGTTTCACAGGCAACCTTGCTCTCGGGATCCTGGGCGAGGCAGGCATCAAGCACAGCATCGGAGATCTGATCGCACAGCTTGTCGGGGTGGCCCTCATTCACAGACTCAGAAGTAAACAGGAAGGTCTCCCTCTCCATATTATCAAGCTACAAAACACGAAAGCAACAAAGAAAAAACACACTTTAATACTCAAAACGCTAAGTTCAGAGCAGAATATGACAAGACAACGCAAGAATGCATGAAAAGGAATCTTCTTCTTGAGAGTCCATACTTGTTGCTCGTAGGTCACATCATCATCAATTCACAAAAGTAGCTAAAACAAGCAAAGATTCTACAACCAGTAGATCTACATCCAAAGATAATGGAATCATATTCCAAAATAAAATACTAACTAAGAAGCAGCAAAATGTGCTCAAAAGAATATCAAGTGCAGATATTTAAATTCAAGCATATTTCAAATCGACTTTGAGCAATAATACACTCTAATTTCAAAAAAGTTGCGACAAAATACTCAAGAGCTTCACTTTCACAAACTCGCGAATCACAAACATGAAGAAATCAAAGAGTAGATCTCCAACAAACCTTAATAGCATCCATAAACACAGCCACAAAGGAACAGTTAGCAAACTAATGGTGCTGTACAGAAGCATATGTGACTGTGAGAGCCCGCACCCATGCTTAACTTACAAAAGCAGCAAAATCTCAACCATCATCTACCAACTAAAAAACTGAACTAAAATGACATGGATAAGCAGATCCGATACATAGCAGGATGAACAACATAGAGAGAAGGAAAATAAACAGGAAACGCAGAGAGAGAGAGAGAGAGAGAGAGAGAGAGAGACCTGTGGTGGTTTAGATCTGAGTCCGTGGTAGAGAGTCTGGATTTTGACAAGGGAGAAGTGAGATTTCAATGATATTTATAGGCACAAATGGAGGGGCCAAACTGTAATTAGCCAAAACCCTGGGGGGGGGGGGGTTTGCACCTACACCATTTTTGTCACTGTCTGGCTTTTTTTGGAATGTTTTGGAAAAATGCGTGAAATGTTTAGTTTTTAATATAAACTAGAACTGTACTCATATAACATTAATTTTATAAATTTTAATAATATAATGTAATTGTATTATCTTAACCTAAATATAATAGCAATAAGAATTTATTTTATCTTTAATTTATTTCATTTTAAGTAACACTATAATTTCAAAATGCAAATACTAATATAGAAATATATATATATGTTAAACAATGAATTATAAATATATATTTGAAATTGAGGTTGTTAACTATACACCAATTTTACATACCCATTGATATTGTAAATAGAATATTAATAAATTAAATTTAATACTGAAAACATTTATTGTGACATGAATGTTAAACGATGATTGATATTTAAAAAATATTTTTATCTCCTAAAAATATGTTATGCACGTTGCAGATAAAATAGGTATAAGCATAATTATTGACATATTATTATATTTTATTTATTCATACTTAATATGTGATTTTATTAACAAAATTGTTAGTAAATATTTTCTTGGCATTTTCTTTGAATTTTTTTCTCTAACATCTGCAAACAATTTAATTATTTCAAATTAAAATATCTTGATATATATTTGAATAACGTAGATAACTCAATATTCGACCCACTTGTATTGACAATTAGATCAAACAATTATACCGAAATATTTTTCTTTGGAATTAATTTCTCAAACAAATCTAAGGCTTTATTTGGATATAATGATTCGAAATCCATAATTTAAAATGAGTGAATTTCAAATCCATTCAAATTGGAGTGGATTTGAAAATACATCAAAATGACTCCAAAATTAGTTCAAAATGAAATTCATGGATTTCAAACCTACATCCATCCAAACATTACAGGTGGATTTACTAACATGGATTTCAAATCCCTCTTCAAATCCACCTATCCAAATTAGGGATGGCAGTGGGGCGGGGAATCCCCGTTCCCCGCGGGGATCCGCTCCGAACGGGGCGGGGATTCCCCGAAATATGCCCCGCGGGGGCGGGGACGGGGACGGGGGCAATTTTCTCCCCGACTAGCGGGGCGGGGCGGGGACGAGGATCATACTCCCCGCCCCGCGGGGATCCCCGCCACGTTCCCCACGGGGCCCCGCTAATTTATATATATTTTTATATACACATTAATAATAATACAAAGCCCTCGTTTCTCATCCTCTTCTAAATGCATTGAAGTATTGAAAAAATTAATGAAAATGTAATAATATAATTTATCATTGTACTTTTAAGATAGTATAATTAAATAATATACCTTTTATACAAATTGAATAATTGTTTGGTGATTTTGTTGACATTTTAGTTATATGTAATTTGTGGATTATTTTTATATATTAAAATATTATTTTTTATACATTAAAAAAATTAAATAAAAAAACATATTGTGGGTGGGGAATCCCAGCGGGGAACCCGTGGGGAACGGGGATGGGGAAAAAAAATTCCCCACGAAGTTGGCGGGGACGGGGATGGGGATTGCTTCCCCAGCCCCGCCCCGCCCCGTTGCCATCCCTAATCCAAATGGATTCTAAAACCTTTTATTTTTTTTTTTTTTATCTTCTATTCTATAGTTTACTTTAGTTATTTGTTTTTGTATTTGTAAGTTTCTTAAGTATAGTTATGCACCAAAATTTAGTTATGCAAATAACAAATTAAAATTTTAAAAAGTTATAAATTTGATATATCATGCATAAACAAAAAAAAAATTTAGATAAAGAAATTTTTAATTTGAAATTATGATTTGTAAAAAAAACGACCTAAATAACCCTACTTATAAGTTATAGCCCAACTTAAAGGATCGCATTCCTTGAAATTATAAATCTTTTTTTATTTTTGACTTTTTTAATTTCTTGTAACTAATTCCTTTTCATTTATGGTATGTTAATTTAGAAGGGAAAATTAGTTACTGTATTTTTCATTGAAGTTCAAATATACATACACTACTTTGTTATGGAAAAAAGAAATAATTATTATATTGTAATTGAAATTTTAAAGAGTTGTTTCAAACAATTATATTATTTACCATTTTAATTAAGTTGAATTAGGAACGGAAAAAAGTTGGTAGTTATTATACCTTATAAAAAGACGAGTATTGAGTACGTGTGTTGCACGTGGCGGATTAAATGAAAAATATTAAATTACTATTGAGACCTTAGATAATAATATTTTATAAGGATATATATATATAATCTATATTAAAATAGAATCATAATATAATGCAATCCTACTTATAATAGAATTTTATTTGATTTTGGTTTAGAATTATAATGTAAAACTATTTAAATATAAAAATCCTAAATTACAATTGTAACCTTAAATATAATCTTTAATAAAGATATATTAGACAATTCATATTTTATAAGAAACATTCATACTTTTATATGTGTAATAATAGATAGATAGATAGATAATAGATAGTAGATATGGAAAAAAGTGATTTAACACTTTATTGTATAATAATCCTCTCGCTTTGTAATAGATAATTTCATTACTCATGTAAATCTCAAACCAATATTTTAAAAGGTAAAATTGTCATTTTGAATGGTTGATAGAAGTTTGATTTTCTCACCAACCTCTGAAGAATAAAATACATTACGTAGAAGAGATGTAGAGCAGTTGGTGGCAAGAAAAGTAGGTGGAGTGGCTTTAAACTGGACATGAATTTATTGACAATTATTTGCTAATTGATTCCATATTATGATCCTTATTAAAATAATTGAAATAGTCAAACATTGAATTGGCCCAATTGGCCACCATCAAATCTCATATAAGACTATGTTCCGGACTATTTTATGTTAGACGAGTCAACTCAAAATCCACACTTCACAATTTATATATAAATTCAGTGGATATAAAGAATTCATCTCACGAAAACTATTCATAAAACCGTCTCACACAAGTTTTTATGATTAGGTATTTATTTTTAAGCATGTGTCTAGCCCAATTAAAGCAACTTCCAAATGTTGGGTATACAATGTCACACCTATGAATTCCAACGTGTAGTTTTTATAGTTCATTTGTGCACACACTGCATATATATAGGTGTACATGTGTAACTGAACCATCTATATATCTACTTGATAAAATCCACAAGATATAACATCAACAAAGCCTTTAAATGAGATCAGGATACCTTCAATGAATCCCAGAAATTCTCAGAAAATATAAGTGTTGTAAATCTTTGCTTAGTCTTTCTTGTTCTCAGCTCACACTGGATTGGTCTTGTTCATCTTGAAACTAAAACAGGGTGGTTGTTCCACTCGGCCACACAGTCATGACAGCGATGCAGATAATCCAACGATTAGCCTGTAACCATGGAGGAGGAAGAGGACAAGCAATACGAATCAAGTTTGTTTCCAGCATTTCATGTTTGAAAATCATGGTTCTCAGATATACTTCACACCATCCACACCACCAAGAACTAGATTGCACTTTCAGTATAATATATATCAAAGTATTTTGGATAAACTTGTCTATTGTAAGAGATTAAGAGTCGAACAAATTCTAAGCTTTCCACAAAATTGTCGTAAGATTACAAAGAGCTAAACACGGGTCTCAGATAATCATAAATCAGAAAAGAGCGTGCATATTCTCTTAAAACGGCAATATAATCTATGTACCAAATGTGTCCTTCAGAATAGAAGCTGCCTACTTTTCAGAATCCACCCCATTGGATGGGCGAAATTCTATCATCTGCATCCCTCTTCCAGCTACTGCAATCTGATAATGATTTCTGGATTTGACATAATAACAATAATTAGGAATCGTAACTGTCTTTTTCTTCCTTTTCTTTTTTGTTATCATTTGCAGGCAATTTTCCTCACCTGCCACAGGTTTTAACATCTAATGCTTCTGGCTCTGGCACACTAATGATTAAATGAGCACGCTCCGTAAGTCTATCATGACTAAAGTTCCAACACCTGACACGCTGATCAAGTCCAACAGAAAACACCCAAATCCCGTCTGTCCATACACCTAGTTAAGAAAACACCATCAACTATTTCTCAGCATCAACAAGATATTCTTTAATAAAAACATTGAATGCGAAATATGCATTACAATGTATGAAGCTAAACAACATCAAAAGTAGCTTGTCAAATTCACACGACTTGCAAATTAAATTAAGGATTAAACATGCATAGCTCCTCTCAGCTTATTCCTTTAATAACTGAAGTTTGTGTTTGATTTAGAACAAAAAAAAAAAAGAGGGGAAAAAAAAAGAACTTGCAACTCTTGTATACCTTTGACAGCAGAGCTGTGAGCTGAGGTGATCCTATCCAGATATAAAATCTTCATACGATGGTTTCGGATAGGAAAATGGTGATCGAAATTGTTCATAGCCACCGGCATAGAAGTGTAATGGATTTTCCCATTCGTAAACTGGGACTTCTCTTTGATAGGATTTATTTCCAAATCACATCTAAGACAATTAATTGCCTGATCATCACCTCCACTTACAACATAGAATGAGAACATAGAGTCAGGGAGCCTTTGGTCTTCAACATCAAAGACACAAAGACAATTGACCCCAGACTGGTGGATATTATCCAAGACCTTGACAGCCTCCAATACACTTGTTTGTGGTGATAAATTATCTGTTTTTCTTCCAGGAACAAATGTAGCCTGATTGCCGACTTGCAATGGAACATTGCCAGTACTTTGTTCAGAGAGAGATGATTCAGATGTTCCATGCACATGATTTTTTACTTCAGTGCCAGATCCTGTACATTCACCAGAGTCCAAATGGATATCAGCTTTTCCTTTAAAATTTACATGCCCTGGTTTCTTCTTTGCAGTATGACTGTCAATGGATCGCCACCATCTACCCCCCTGGCTTCCTCTACCAGTACGTGGCCGCTTCTGGAATTCCATGGAATTTTCCATTTCAAGACCCGATATTTGCCTCATAAAGTTTTCAACACAATCAGTCAGATCCCAGATAGCAATACTTCCATCAGTAGATCCAGTGATAGCCAGGTAAAGAATTTTAATTTGTGTGTTACCTGAAAAACAGCATTCAGGAACAATTTAAAACATCAATAAAGTTCTAAAAATAAGAGAACATGAAATAATCTCTAATTATAGTTTCCAATTTGAAGGAGAAAAAAATCTCAAGAAGAAAAATGCAAAAATATGAACATAGTAAATTATGGCCACACTGAATATACTGAATCACCATCCAGGAAGAACAGGTGTCATTAGATGTAATGTGCCTTTTATTAGGTTAGGTAATTCTTCATCTAGAAGTCCCAGATGGTACACCCTTTTATTTTATGTCGGGGAATTCTCTATTTTGCTCATTTTCTGAAATTGTTTCAGAAAGCAACCCCTATTTTCAAATCCTATGACCCAAAATCCAAGCCTATTTTAAAACCAGACCCTGTTTCTAGAAGTGCAAGCCTTATTTGCAAGGATTGTTTACTTTACATTTGGAATCAAGTAAAACCAAAATGGTTCTCAAAGATGAAATGTCAAATCAACCTATCGACTGGACAGGCAAACGATGGACTAAATAGCAAACAAATTCATTTTAACCCTCAAGATCTCTTTTAAATCAGAGTATACATCCAAAACACACGGTTCAATTTATAATGATGTGATATTGAAACAGATGAGCTGATACAACATGCATTAGTTAATTTAGTCTAGTTGTTAGGATCTATACATTTCAGCCATCCAAAAAGGCTTGACATGGAATTACTAAATTTATATAAATTGCTTTAAGAGTGAATTCAGATGTTTCAAAGAATTTTATTAATTGATAAGCTCCATGTAAGCAAATTAATGACATGGAAAAAATGCAATTTGATTCACAGAAAATTGTCTGGAGCATCAATTACATGATGATATATTGAAATAATCTCATATAAGTTAGTCCAAAAAACATTCATCACTGAAATCATTACTCTTTGGAGTCCATAGCACATTTTTAGTAGGGTTGACCAACCTTTTGATGAAGGAAGCTTTGGAATGACAACATGCTGCAGAGCAAGCACAGGTGATGACAAGGGAGACAAAGAGGCAACATCAATCCTGCCAAGAAGTTCAGATAAGACACATTTGACAAGGAAAAAGAGTTACAATAAGTTATCCAGCCCCAGTGCCTGGAGGTTATTTCTTGGGGAAAGCTACACATACCAAAGCCGAAAAGGCAACACAAGAGCCCTCAGTGTAACTGTAGCATCTGAACAAGCAACAATAACAAAACAGATAGAAATCCTGCAAAAGAAACACTAATAATAGTGAGTTATGAAAGCTAACTGAGATAAATCACTTAATGAGATAATCAACAGTGAAAATGATGACAAAAAGATAAAACATCATTTTAACTTGAACAGACCTGGATCCTGCCTCTTTAACAAGAAAAGCAGTGACATCTAGGTATCTCCAGTCATTTTCAATATGATCCTCAGGGCAGAGGTTTGATTCTATCTTTCCGTTCTTTGAAGAAAGTGATTCAACAGAAATAGCATCTGATGTGGTACAGCTAAGATTGCCAGCTGTTTCTAGAACTTCCTCAGTGTTTTGTCTTTTCATGTAACTAGTATGTCTGAGTGGCATATCAGAAGAGAGCCATTGGAATGATAATGAAGACATGGTTGCTGCCGATGAACCTGTGAAGTTACTTTCATTCTTCCTCTCCATCTCGTTGCATATAGCATCCACCCTTTTGTTCTTTATCATCACCGTCTGTTTCCATGCAGTCACAACCCTTTTTGCACCAACAGATATTAAGATAAAAGGATCTTTATCCTCTAAGGTTCCACTTTTCCCACGAAGTATATTAGGAGTGCTAATGGAATCAGGCATGAATGTATGCACCTTTGACACAGAGCATATTGATCGTACAGCTGATCCACCAACATGTTCCCCAAGATGTTGGGAAGATGACCAATTCTCCATGCCTAGTTCATACCTGAAAGTTTTAATAAATTAAAATTTGCACTTGACCAAGGAATTGGTTGTGTAGAATCTAATATTTCTAGCCGAATTATTTGAGATTTTATCAGGTACTTTTTGCCCAACAAATGAGATAAATAGAATACCTAGTCAATCGCACAGTTCCATCTTCACAACCAGTTGCAACCCAACAAGATTCAGTAGACACTCCCTGATTTTCATCAGAACTACACAATGATTGTCCAGAGATAAAGCACAATGAATGTATCTCCCTCCCATGAAACTGCAAATGGAGATTTTGAGGATATATCTTCCTATCATTTTCCAGCACCCAATGCCTATGAATATATATGACATCATCCTGCACACACCAAGATTCATTTTATTGCATGTCTGAGTAGGTAAACACCATGGGTATAATTAAATTCAATGCCAAGAACGTCAAAATCAAAACCAGTGTTTGCATATTAAATGCAAACTAAGGTGCACCATTAAAGATAGTAGTATAAGATCTTACAAGCAATTCTTTAAACTACTTAACAGGATATATTACCTAGCACAGGTCATGGCAGAAAAGTTTTGTGCCTCATTTCAATAATATCATATCCCATTACCATTGGAAGCTCGCTTCCAGTAATTTGACATAATTAACTCGTGTCATAGAAACAGTGAGAAATGGGATAAAATCATTTCAAAAGATGTAATAGCAAGTTATGCAGTATATTTGTTGACCTACAGAGCCATGATCCTTTTTAAACTCTGATTCCCACTAGCTAAATGGCTTGCTTTCTTCAAGTGACTAATGAAAACAGGCTAATGACTGGTAACTGGATGAAATTTTCTCCATACAAGAAAATTATTCTCTTAGGAAATCAGAAAAATTTGCTATCCAACTAGAGGATACTTCAGAAATCAGAGTGATTTATATAATAAATAAATACATATAGCTCAAAGGAATACCTTAACAAAAGAAAAGCAGTTCATCATCTCTGGCAGGGGACCAAGATAATATGAATGAGGGCGCCGCCAACCACCGCATGTAATTTGTAAGACCTTTTTGGAACATCCAAGATTGACAAAGATCATGTGAGTTTCCACAAATGCAGTAAACTGTGCGACAAAAACTAACTCCACCGTTTTTGAGGAAACTTAAAACTACCTATATATATGTTTCAGAAAACTGTAGACAGACACTTAGGAAACTCAAAGCTTTTCTTGGATAGATAATCTCTATGCCACTAACAATCCTGGTTTTCCTTCTAGTACATCTTTGACAACCCTTGTCGGAAATGCAATTTGCAACAAATTCAGAAGATTGAGATTCTATATTCCACATCATCCTGCAACACATCGGCCTTGCTTACTACCCTAATTAAAGTAAAATCTTTACATCCTTCACCGAGGCTGCTAATTCAACAATACAGCATTTTATGCATTTAGGCTTTTGAAATCAGAAACATCAAATTCTGCTAACAGAGAACTAGGTACAAATCGGCATGCTTTCTGCAATGCCCAGGTTCATTTCTCTTAATCAAATATACTATCCTAAGGTGAAATTAAATTTTCATTTATATTTTTGAGTTCTGATCGCACTTCTAAGTAATCTCTGAGCCAAAACCCACTAAACAAAGAGTGAATATTAGCTTTGGACATTTCCATGGACATGGCCTGAACTAAATTTTCCTACACAAAGATTAAGAATTATTGATATTCTGGTCCCCCATCTATGCATGATGTGTAAGTGCATGAGAGAGAGAGAGAGAGAGAGAGAGAGAGAGAGAGAGAGAGAGGGAGGGGGGACCTTTGTCCCTGTGATTAAATTCCATATTATAAAATTTGATGATGCAAAACCAACGGCATAGTTTCTGGCAGCAGAATCATCAGAATCGTCAGTGTCAAAGATAGATCGGATAGCACTTAATTCTTTAACTTGCTTCATCCCTATAAATTCCAAATTGTGCAGATCCCTGTCATGCTGCAAGTAGCATATGCATCCATCTGCTCCCGTCTGTAAGTGAATTTATTTACATGCGGGGTGGGGAAGGGGTGGAGGGTCAATTAGATGACAAAACCAAAAAATACAATATCAAGTAAAAAAAGAGTTTACATAGTATTTTGATACCTTAAAAGTAAGAGCAGCATAATTTTCTCTTTAAGTATACATGATTATTTTATTACAGTAAATCATATGTTATTTCAGCATTGCTGAACAGTGAATGTAAACTTCCAGAATCGGATCATACCGAGCATATATCGACTTGATCAGCAGATAGACTTGAAATAGAAACACTGTTGACACTTGATACTCCATGAGCGCCTTTGAAATAATTCATTGGAGATGCTTTCCCTTCTGCAGCAACAGAAGTACTGCAGAGTAGGCATCTTGGCAAAGAAAAAAGTAGCAGATTCCCACGAATATCCCCACATACTAGCAACTGTACAGAGTAGCAATGTCTAGTAAAGTTGAGATCAGATGGTGGTTAATCTCCAGAAGATACTGAAAATCTTCTAGGGAGTTTAATGGGGAGTCATGAACTGCATTATCCCCCAAGTATATAGCTGTAACAGATAATGAAGATACTATTTTTTGGTTGATGCAAACTAAAGCAAATGATGATAAATTCACCTTTCTAATTAGATGGAAACAAAAAGGACTGCAGGCAATGTAACTAACCAACACCAGTCATTTTACTGACAAGTGAAAAATAAACAGGGGCGGAATTCATAATTGTGGCGCAGATTCAAAAAATTTGATTCAGTACTTCAGAGTAGTGGAGAGTAATACAGTGCATCATCATGTCCACCTCCAAAAGATGTATCCCAGTTTTTTCATTGAGCAACCCAAAACACACACACGCACACAAACTGGGAGGGGTGATAAAGATGTTCACCTCTTCATCAAATGATGCATCCAGACACATAATTCTTAGTCCAAAGCATGAAGCATACTCTGCAATTAAGGATGCTTCATAACATCCTCTACCAACCATGGAAGAAGGTGAAGGCAAATTCTGGCAAAGCTTCCATAGCTTCAATCTACCAGCAGGATCAGCGGTGAAGAGGAACCTACATACAGGAATTAACCAGGAAATTGTAATTTTTTATATTTTCTTTGAGATCATTTTTTATAGACTGAGATGTACAAATAGAAGATACATGTTCTTTTAAAAGTGAAGCCATGAGTTGTATAGTGGTAAAATCACAATATATGGATAGCTTTAAAGAACCAATCTCTTGTGAGACACGCAAGCAATTTATACAGTTAATTTGTCATCTTGCAACTGAGGCAAAATGGAATTTGTTGAAATAATTTATACGCAACTATCTTTAGTTTCTTAATGCACGACAAACCCACTTAGTCAGCAACCATTAAAGAAAAAAAAAAACATAAATGTGCAGGCAACTCTCCGGTAATTATTTTCACTGCTATAATTGTACTAATAATTGTGATAAACATAATGTTTGAAAATTGATATTGAAACATCAGCACAGATATTTTTGGTTGACAGACAATTCTGTTTTAAACCGAACTATCCATTACCTAGTTTCTAGTGACTTGCACCAATGAGTGCCTAGGAGATGCCTCTCTTTTTCAGCTGGCCAAGTAAGAGTAAATTCAACTTTCAGGTTCCAACGAGTTCCAACCACTAGGACGACTGTCATTCTCCCTTTACCGTCTCCAAGAGCAACCCAATCTTCGACTCTGCCAGAGGGGTCAGAATAATATGACAATATGTCCATACAGATGATTGGAGATTCCTCACTGACGCGAGCAAGTTCAGTCCATTTAACAGCCTTATCATTAAATAGATAAGCATGGTATAGATAACCATTGTTGGTAGCTACATAAAGTGAATCTTCATGTGAGAAATTCAAACAGCGAACATATTCACTTTTGCTGCAAAAGTATGTCAGAGGTTAGCTGCTTTGATGCAAGATGAAAGAATATATAAAAGAAATACATAAAAAAGTAGACTGAGAAATACTTTATGAAGTCCCAAATATACACGTAAACAGAAAAGGAAAAGGAAACTTGTTAAAACATAAATAGTTTCAAAAATTTCATCCTTCCTATAGTATATTGGTTGCAATTGAAAGCTTAAATGCATGAAAATTTAGATACTCAACATAAAGATACCTGTCCATGAGTCCACCATTTCCTGAAGAATTGGGTATGGAAAGAGCAAAGACTTCCTCACTGTCACTTGAATCCTCTGGTGCACCCGTTTTTTCTGATCCCTTAGCAGATGTATGAAGCTGGTGAATTTTTACGGCAGAATCAAAACCAGCAGTAACAAGAAGTGAAGAGCTGGGATCATACAAACATCGCCACACTCCTCTCCCACTGTAGAAGGTCAAAATAGTAAAGTTTTAAGTGTGAGATTATTTAAAGTATCAAGTGACCAAGCACCAAGAGAGCTTTCACTAGATCATAAGAACAAAGAGAGACTGACAAAAGAAAAGGCCAAATCACATTCATCCACATACTACAGTGTTGAATGGCATGAAGCTTGATACATCACCAAATGAATTTAAACATGATCTTAAATGTTTTTTTAGACTTCAATTCTCAAAAGGGATATAAGTAAAATAAGAACAAGTTGAAGAAAAGCATGAATAGAAATCTGTAACAGCCTCATCTCAGTGAAACTTTTGCAACTTACATGTGCTCCTTGATCTCGTACAGTTCTCTGCCATCATGATCCCAAACACGGCATGTACAGTCTTCCCCGGCAGTAATGATTAACTGCACAGTTTGATAAGCCATTAGCCAATAATAAGTAGAACAGCGAATAGCAAGACTTGCATTCCATGAGCAAAAGATAACAATTTATTCTGTACAATATATGATATCATGCATAGCCTTCAAACGGATAACAAGGAAAAACTCGGACAATTTTGAAATGGATTGGAAATAAGGAAACAGTATCTGAACTATGATTGCTCAATTAAAACTGTCACTAATCTGGAACACAATGCCATCACTGGCAGTATGACAACCAGACACCAGCCAACCCAAGACTCTCAACTACTAAAAGTAAAGGAGCTCCAAGATTCAATCTTATATCAATTATAGAAGGCAATTTTTTAGATCATTCCAAAGGCTATATCAAGCAGAGACAATAACTAAAGTAAGTTAGTTCTAGAACAAAAGACAAGATTCTGAACAATAGCTTTGCTTTCACTTTAAGGAAGGCTACATTTTCAAAAACTAAATACTTGAAAAAACTTAAAAAGAGTAACACAAACAACAACAACAAGACAACAATAATAATGAGTAACACAAATTCATCTGTGATCATTTTTAGATGCATGAAAAACATACCTTAATAAAACATCCAAATACATTTAGAAAACAAACTGATACATGGGATACAAATGTAAAAGGATTTAGGGGGTGATGATAGGTATATACTGTCATACAACTTTGATTGCCCACTTTCCACTTTTGGAGAATGAGCCATACCCAAATGGGGAGGGGGGGGAGGGGTGGTAATGAAACCAAACCCTACTACTTTCATTCCATTACATTCCCATTCCCCATAAACTAACCAAGCCCACCCTAGTGCATTTGGAAGCAATAGCCATCCGTTTGAGAAAATTAATTTGATGTGCATTTCAGCCCCAGATTAAAACGAAAAAACAAACAAAAATTGAAATAAGGCGCCTGGGGTTAATAAAAGCTCATCTTCATCCCAAACGCTCAAGTTGGCAAACATGCTAATAAAATGACAAGAAAAATCATGAATAGCTTACAGAGTCAAATATACAGCAGTCCCAAATCCTAGCATTGTGCCCAAATAGAACAGGGCCAGCCAAGTAATCGACCCCGTCCTGCACAGCGCTGCATGAAATTTCTTTCTCTGCCTGAACTTTCCAAATGCGAGCACTGTACTAATCAAGAAATGGCATACCAAAAAGAGTCATCACATGAGTGATTTTGGGATAGATCACCTCATAAGATAGGATGAATAGAAGGAAGAAAAGGAAAAAAAGAGTAACTAGTAAAATATTATCTACCTGCGGTCATCCGAGACAGAAACAAGTTCCATGCCATCAGCAAACCATGCAATACAAAAAATTGAACCTTCATGCCCGACAAGCCTACTTATAAAAACATCCCTGTATTTGGGACCATGAAAAGGGAGGTCCTCATCTCTAATCGACAGTACATGGTCATTAATTGTAGCATGATTCTGAGCTACCACTTTCCAGATAACTATCTGCCAAAAATCATTCAGGTTTCCCAGCTTCATCAAATTTCGTTTTTCACAAATAACCTTAAAATTAAAAAACTTTTATGCCATGATATGCCAGTGGTCACAGCAATGAAAATGGCAGTATGTAGCTATGCAGTAGAGGAGGTTGCACTGTTGGAACATGCAGAAATCTCCAAGAAAATAAGAACAGATAAAAGTGTCAATTCATTGAGAAGACTTGATAAATTGAAAGCACAGGCACCAATGTAATACCATATGGGCATGCAGACGAACTACTAGTGGAACGAGAAGACTAAGTCAGGGGCACGCTTGAATAAAAGCAAATACTATGCATACACGTGTGTATTATTTAGGATCATTTAAAGTCTACAATGACAACTCTAATTGCCACTTGGATTACGTTTTAGAGCAATTCCTCAATATAAAGGATGAAAACAAAATCTTCGTGTATTATAAAACTCCATTTAAAGTTTCGAGATAATTTGCATGTTTAAACTCCAAAGCATGCATTTCAAGATTCAAAGCAATTAGCAGGCCTTTTGATATTCCAACAAACATTATTTTAGTTACTACTAGTGTAATACCAGAGTAATACACATTACTAAGAAATATATAAATCTTAAATAAAAATTTGAAACGACTAAAAAATACTAGTTTATATGTTTTTTTTTGGATATATTACATTAACTATATATATAATTTAAGGTTTATATTAGAATATTGATATATTTTGTGTTATAAGCAAAATTCATCTATCATTCAGAATCAAAGTTTTTTTTTTTCCTATTTGCAATTTTATCAATATTGGTAATTTTTATTACATTTTTTTCCAAATTATTTATTTTGAAGTGCATGTTTATCAAAATTTATTATCTTTGATCAAATAATATTTTAAGAAAATTTGACTAATCTTCATACAATCGGCCCACCAATTTTCTAACTTTTTTCCTTTTTTTTTGGTTGGGCAAATATAAAAATTAAAGCCAGCAATGATGCTCAAATTTTCTTCTCAATTATAAGTAAAAAATAGCAAATCAAAGTTTCCAAATAATTTCATAAAGTATGTAAAATACACGTTTGCAAAATTATTAAATTTTCATTAAAGGTTTGGAAAGTTTCATTATCCTTTCAATAAGCCCAGCTTTATTATAGCTTTTTCCCTTTTTATTTGTTATTCATGTAAATTATCAAATTTTAAAAAATTTAAAATTATGAATAATTTCGAGCATCATTGTGGTTGTGCCACATGTTCTAGCTGTCAAACTTTTATATTTGTGAAAAGATTTAATCGCTAAAGTGGAATACAATCCCACTTGATTTCCAAACAAAGTGGCATGAAGATACTGGACAAGTGCAAGGACATCAAACATTCAATTACGCATTTATAGCAGCCACAAGAGTAAAGTAAGTAACAAAAGATATAAAATACAAGAACACTGATAAGTGAACAAAGAGAAAAGGCTTTGACCACTACACAGACCAGTGAGTGAGCGATGGAGCAGACTTGAGAAGAATAAGTGGAAGATGAGTAGGGAAAAAAATCAACAATTAGAATGTCTTGAAGTTACCTCATTGAAGATAGTTCCCGATGCAATCCGGAGAGAGTCAATATCATTTCCCAACATCTTCATGGAGTACAACAGGCACTTCTCTATGGATAGCACATTGAGAACAAGAGAGTATGGTAAAATACCAGAAAATTTAGGTAACAGAATGCTGAAGGCATAGTTCTAGCAAATCGTCATATGAAAAAACTAGTCGACTCAATAATAATAAAAAATCTGGAATTTTAAGTGCCAAATTAGTGGCCAAAACTTGAACAAGAATGAGTACCAAAATGGCACTCAGACGATGGAAAACTGATCAGATCATAAAGCCACATTTATATATATGGAAATCTCAAAGGTACTCTTTTTTGCCTCTTACTACAACATTCACCTTGCAAAAGCAGTCCTTGAATGTTCTCATCCTCCACCATTATCACACATATCAACTTAAAAAATCATAACTCAAAGACGAAAGCAATGTTATACGAGCAATATCTACCTGTGCATTTAACTTCAGAAAACATATTGCATCTCAAAATATCCC
This sequence comes from Scutellaria baicalensis, assembly GCA_005771605.1. NCBI lineage: Eukaryota > Viridiplantae > Streptophyta > Magnoliopsida > Lamiales > Lamiaceae > Scutellaria > Scutellaria baicalensis. Next base: position 31,442,812 of record CM016723.1, on the reverse strand, counting down.
AGAAATATACAGAATTGTCAGTGCATCCCACTGCAAGGTAGCAAGCGTCCTTACTTATAACTGCACCATCCTACTACAGAGCAAAGGCGAAAAATAAAAAATCACTCCAAACTCCAAACTAAATCCTGAAAAACCAACGTAAATATGTGTAATAAGCTGATTGAACAGAGGCCATATAGAACAAAATCACACCTTTAAGAAGCAAACGTCCAAAACCCAATGGCCAAATCTCGGCAGCGAATGAATAAGAGCCAGTTCCATTTGCAGAGAAGGACTCCATCGACTGTCTGATTCAATTTGCAAGCTGAAAAGTTTGACTCTCCTTTCTCCATAGACGCAAACACGGAATGCAAGAGCAGAGCCAGCCAACTGTTCGTGATAATTCTCCAAAGAGATCCCATGAACCCGAATCCCTTCAAACACTTGAAACGACTTTATTACCTTCCCACCCCCCAAATCATACACCAAAATCTGCGAACCAGTCCCTACATACATATGAATTAACCATAAGTTTGGCAACAAAACAATTAAAATGTAAGGTGTAGATAGAGGAAAAACCAGCGAGGAGGAGAGGGAGAGAGGAGAAGTGCTCGGGAAGATATAGGAAACAGAGGGCTGAGATTTCTCCGAGATACTGCCCGCGGCGGAGCTGCCACTGCCCCGTCGGCGCCGTCGTCATTGCCGTCCTTTTCCGACAAGGTTTAGAGAGCAGAGGTACAGGGGTTTTAGGCCGTCCAAACGTCAAATATATATATATATATATAAAAACATAATATTCTGCCAAAAATAACTATAATAAATGTCTATTTTGAGAAATCATTAATAACTTTCACTTTACATTTATTAATAAAAAATTGGGAAAAATTCAAATTTGGTACCCGAAAATAGGGTTTATTTTAGATCGAATACCCCAAAGTTCAACTTAATCAATTACGTCCCTTAAGTTTACAAATTTAATCGGAAATGGTCCCCACCGTTAAAAATCCGTCCAATTGGACGGAAGTTAACTGTCTGAAATCGATTTAGAGCCAAAATTATTTTGTAGCCCTAATTTCTTCCCCAATTTCTTGCGCAGCCCTAATTCTTCCCCCAAACCCTTCCAATCTTCAAATCATCCTTAACCCCAGGCCACTTCGACAAGAATCGACCATCACTGGAAACTCACGACCCTCGCAATCCTCATTCCAGCTGTTAAAGACCAGAGCATTCCTCACAATGGCAAGAAGAAGCTCCAGTGGACTGAAAAACACACCACATTATGGTAAGTTTTTAGGGCTTTTTCGAAATTCCATTACTAAAATGTATGGGTTTGCTGCATTTCTGGTAATGATGTGTGTGTAGCTAAGATATAATGTGGATTGTTTGATGATTTTTCATAATGCGGCCAAAAACAGAGCTGAATTGTTGTGTTTTCTTCATTTTTCATATGGCTGTTATTATGCTTGCAATAGATGGCCTTTCATATCTTGTGGACATTTCTCTGCTTTTTCTGCTTTCAATGGGCCAGAATGCCTAAAATGCGCAATTATTTTGTTATATGCAGATGAATCTACTATGTTTACCATGAAAGTGCATCATGGTGGTAGAATGTGGTTAGATGAAACCAGTTATAGGTATTATGATGGGGGGGTTGTGGATTATTTTGATAATGTAGATGGTGAGAAGTTAGGATTAATTGAATTGAGTGAGTTTGCCACTGAATTAGGTTATGATCCTGATAAAATTAGCTGGTGGCATCAGGTTGGGGTTTGTATACAGGATAGTAGAAGACTGACTTGTGATGCAGCTGTGTATAGGACAATGGACTATATCCCTAGGAATAAGGAGGTTATTTTCTACATAGAACACTTAGCTGAATCTAATCCTGTAGCACCCTCAAATGATGAACCTAATCCTGTCAACTTAGATGAGGATATTGACATTTCTTTCTTGGATGAACTTATGGGTGAAGATGAAAGTAAAAATGAAACTGAATTGAGTGATGATGAGGACTTAGATGTGTTGTTAGATACTGATTATGAGATGGAAGAGGATGATAAGTTGTATGATGAAAATGTGGACAGGGATGTTGAGTTTGGGGGTGTTGAGGGTAGTGGTGGGAAAATGAAAAATGAGTTTGTGAGTGATGAGGTTAGGGCTATGATTGAGGGTGATGAGCAGGTTGTTGCCAATAGCAGTGATTCAGTAGATAGTGTTCAGGCTAGTGATGAGGATGTTATGCCCAAATTTACCAAGTTTAACCCTATGACTGAGGGTAGAAAACCAGAACTTAAGGTTGGTCTCATTTTTTCAAGCAAAAAAGAGGCTAAAGAGTGTGTTGAGACCTTTTGTTTTAAGAGGGGGATGTCTTTCATTATTGAGAAGAATGACAATAGGAGGTTGGCAGTGAAATGTAGGAAAGAGGGCTGTGATTGGTATGTTTATGTCTCACCCATGAGCAAAGACACCAACTCTTGGCAGATTAAGGTGTATAGACCAGAACATACCAAGTGTTCTTGGACCTACAAGAACCCCAGTCTGACCTCTTCATGGCTAGGGAAGTATTTTCTGGATAAGTTTAAGAAAAACCCTAAGTTAGGGACCAATGAGTTCAGGACTGAAGTGTGCTCTAAATTGAAGGTTGACATTTCAAAGCAACAAGCATATAGAGCCTCAAAAAAGGCAAAGGAAATGTTAGAGGGTAGTATGAAAGAACAATTCAGTAGGCTTAGGGACTATTGTGATGAGCTACTTAGGTCCAATCCAGGGTCCACTGTGGTGTTGAAACTGTTAGAGGATGAAAGGGAAGGAACATTCCAATTCCACAGGTTATACATATGTTTTGATGCATGTAAGAGAGGGTTTAGGACTTGTAGGAAGGTGATTGGGTTGGATGGGTGTTTCTTAAAGGGTCACCAGCAAGGTCAGCTTTTGACTGCTGTGGGTGTTGATCCAAACAACTGCATGTTTCCAATAGCATATGCAGTTGTTGAGAGTGAAACAAGAGACTCTTGGGTCTGGTTTCTAGAGCTCTTGGATGGGGATATTGGGTTTGATAATCAATATGCTTGGACTTTTATGAGTGATAAGCAGAAGGGCCTAATTCCAGCCTTTGAGGAGGTAGTGCCCAATGCAGAGAATAGATTCTGTGTCCAGCATTTGCATTCCAACATGAAAAAGGATGGCTTTCTGGGGGTGGCATTAAAGAGAGCACTTTGGGCAGCAGCAAGAGCAACAAGGGTGGAGGAGTTTGCTTCAAGGATGGAGGAGTTGAAGGCATTAGACAAGAAAGCATATGATTGGCTAGTTGCCAAGCCACCAAACCAGTGGAGTAGGTCCCATTTCAACTCAGTTCCAAGATGTGACATCCTAACTAACAACATGTGTGAGAGCTTCAACTCACTTATTCTGTCAGCAAGAGACAAGCCAATCCTCACAATGTTGGAAACAGTCAGAAACATTCTCATGACAAGGATGCAGGTCAATAGAGATGAGGCCAAAAAATGGGATGGTGAGGGCATCTGTCCAAGGATCAAGGCATTTCTACAGAAGAACATGAAGAAGGCAGGTGAATGCATCCCAATGAAGTGTGATGACTAGCATTATCAAATCTTGGGGCCACATCACCAGCATGTTGTTGATCTGGCTCAAAGATGTTGTAGCTGCAAGAGATGGGACTTGACAGGAATACCATGCACACATGCCATTTCAGCTATATGGTGCAAGAATGAGGATCCAGAGAGTTATGTGCATGACTTCTACAAGGTGGAGGCTTACAAGATGGCATATGAGCACCCCATCATTGGGATCTGTGGACCTGAGTTCTGGTCCAAAAGCAGCTTGCCTCCACCTTTACCACCTAAAATACAGTCCAAGGCAGGCAGACCAAAGAAGGTGAGGAGGAGAAATCCAAATGAGCCTCCAACATCTGATGCCAGTCAGACCAGGTTGAAGAGATTCCAAAAGACAACATCCTGTAGAATCTGTGGTGGTAAAGGCCACAACAAGAGGACTTGCAAGAGCAAACAAAGTGCTCCAGTGGAAGAGGTGTTGCAGCAGCCTGAGGAGGTGCCAATGACTTCATCCCAGCCATTTGATGCATCCAACACTCAAGGACTTAGCCAACCCACTTAAAGAGTTCCAAAATTAAGGGTAATACCACACACTGTAACATTTCCTGCAGTATTTTATAACATTTATGCTATTTTATAACATATTCTTTCATTCTTACTATGTTCACAGGTTAGAAGAACACCTGGAGAGGTGTCAGCAGGGCAGCCTGAGGAGGATATAAGCTTTTCAGTGCCACTGCAGAGGGAATCAACTGAACAGGGGCACAGTTCTATCCACCCTGCAAATGAAAAAACTTCTACTTACCCTGCACATGAAGAAACACCCCCAACTATGGTAAAGGCAATTGTATGTGTTTAACAAGCATTGTATGTGTTTGGATCCATCTGTTTTTTCACTAATAATGTGGTTTATAGGCTGCCAACCAACAAGCAAAGAAGTCAAGAGCTAGAATGTCAACAAACATCCAAGGAACCCCAGGTGGAACTCAAAATGTGAATGTGAGTAAATTTTTCTCATTAAACCAATGTTTTACAGAAAATATAAGAGGATGAGTAATCTTATATATTGACTACAATGCTAGGTTATCCAATCAGTTGGCATGAGCAGTCCAGTGCTTGTGAAAGGAGGTGTAAACTACATCACACTCTCCAATTTGAATGAAAGGGCTCACAAGAGGAAGAGGGGAGAATCCTCAAAGAGTTCTGGAATTGGGAACAAAGGAGGTGGTGGAAGTGGTAGTGGGAAGAAATGAAAATCTGTTGTCATTGTATTATTGGAATTTTAACATATGTAATACTGAATTGCTTGGAACAGTTTCTGGTTTGCACTGAATTTCTGGTTTTTTTCTTTATTTGCTCATTTGATGTTGGTGTTTATGTATTTGAACAATGTACTATGTATTATTTGTATTAATATGAAATTGGTTTCTAGAGATGTTATGTGTACAAGCTGTATTATTTCCCTGCAATTCTTGCATCCTGTTTTTAATCTCAATGTCTCACATTTTTGCAAACACTTCGAATTCAAAACAATAATGTAAACCAAGAACACTTCAATTACTAACACCAATAACATTGTCCAAAAACAGGAATTACACATCCAACAAAATTCAAGATTACACATCCTACATATTATAAACCACAAACAAAACAAACATCAAAATTACAACACACTTCTTTGCAAATTTGTACTTTTTCTCAACTTCCTCTAATTTTTTCTCCAAAGCACTGATTTCATCCTTCATTTTCATTTCTTTGTCTGCAGCCATTCTCTTCACTTCATTGATTTCTTCCTCCATCCTGTCACATTTTCTCAGCAATCCGGGAATGATGCTTTTGGACCGAACACAAATTTCATCATCAAGCCATTTGAACACTCCACAATACCCTACTTTCTGCATTGCCATATACACAAAACAACAAGCATCACAATCGACCAAACAAGAAAAAAAACCAGAAATTCAGTTCAAATACAGTGCAAATTCGAATTCAACAAAATGATAATAAATCTTACCCCATAATTTGGGCAACACCAATATCTCCTCCCTGGATTATCTTTCGACCAAGAGGTCTTCAAAGGCAACTCAAATCCACATTTACATTGCTGCTGTGTTTGAAGCCTCTTTGAAGAATTCCAGCTTGAATATGACGAAGAATCGCAGTTTTCAGACATTGCAAACAAAAGGTTGAGGATTCTTGAAGTCAGAATTGAGGAAATTTGTGTGGAATCGATCGATTGTGGTCGGGAATCGCAGAAATTGGGGAAGCGCAAGAAATTGGGGAAGAAATTAGGGCAACAAATTAATTTTGCCTCTAAATCGATTTCAGGCAGTTAACTTCCGTCCAATTGGACGGATTTTTAACGGCGGGGACCATTCCCGATTAATTTTGCAAACTTTAGGGATGTAATTGATTAAGTTGAACTTTGGGGTATCAGATCCAAAATAAGCCCTACTTTCGGGTATCAAATTTGAATTTTTCCCTAAAAAATTACAAAAATATAAATATTTATGACATTTAATTTTATATTTATTGTATAGAAAAAACTCAAAAAAATAAATAAATATATAAATATATCTATATATTTCTATACTATAACGGCAATAGAGGAAAAGTTTGAGATATTTACAAAAATACTATTTTTCCCACAAAAATTGCCACATCAACAATTGTTTTCTTTTTTATTTTGTATCTTTTATTATTTAATCCATTCAATTTATAATATAACTATGTATTATTTTATTCTTATTTTATTAATATTAATTAAGTTAATTTTTTTTGAATAATTTCTTAAATATCATCAATAGATATTATCCAAACAATAATTTCAATATAAATATTAATTTGTTTAGGAATAATTGATATCATATTTAATATAAATTAATAAATAAGTATACACTATTAAAGATGTATGTATATAATATGTATTTAGTGTGAAATTAAATGTCATCCTAAGTATTTTTAAAATTAATATTTGTAAGTGTCACGTCAACAAATTTTTTTTATTTGCATTTTTTACTATTTAATCTATTTGATTTAATAATATAAATATTATATTAGTTTATTCTCATTTTATTGATCTTAATTAAATTAATTTTTATTGAATAATTTCTTAAATACCAACTATAGATATCCAAACAATAATTTCATTAGTAAATATTAATTTGCATGGGGATAACTTATATCATATTTAATGTAAATTAATAAATATATATAACACATTTAAAAGATGTGTGTATATACATATATGTATTTTGGTCTGAATTATATTTCATCCTAAATATTTTTTAAATTAATATTTATATTTTAAATATGTAATATCAGTCAATATATTGAAGAATTGAAGATATTGTTAAGTATACAATTATAAATATCTCATAATCAAATAAAATTTTCGCCTTTTACTTTAAACTTAGGACTTTGTATATTTTGTATGAGAGTGCACGTTAAATGGCTCAACTAATTATTTAAATTATATGTTTAGTTTCTAATATATTATATTGTCATCATCATGATCACTACTACTACATTTCGATTTAATGTTGGGGTTGAATTGTAATGATCAATATCGTGCTATATAGATTAATTTACATGATACTTATAATGAAATAGTTAGCAGACATCTTTGATGTTAAACGATATTAATTAAAAATGTTTTTCTAATTCAATTTATTTTAAAATAAAAGGTTGAGAATATATAATTGACAGTGCTTGCATCAAGTTCTTACGTAAAATTTCTAATTTTATTGTGTATTGTTTATATATATATATATATATATATATATATTTCCTGACACACACATGTATTTAATTTAAGTAATTGAATTTGATTTTTAATTCTTTTTGTTTGTACTTTTTTTAGTATATTTAATTTAAATGAGTGACGATATTAGTTTGTAACATTGATGATAAAAAAAAATGTTTCAAGTAGAAATGTTGTGTATAAAGAAGTTTTTAAAAAACTTACAAACTTTGCAGGTAAAATTTTCAATTTTGATTTGAAGATCATGATTGATACTTTTATTTTTAGTATTAATCATAAATTAGTGAATTGGATGTTTATAATATCGATATAGTGTCGTGAATTGGATATCTTTAGTAAATTTAGATTTTCTTAGTTTTCTTAGTAAATTGGATCATGTATAGTTTTATATATACTAAAATTAGTCACACTATATTATCAAATAGTTAGTATTTACCAACATTATATCACAGACCGCGTATCGCGCGGGTGCGAGTACTAGTTTATTTTAAAGCAAAAATATGTTTATAAAAAATTCGTAAAAATATTTTTTGAAAAACATTAATTAATAATATATTTAAAAATAAAATAAAAATTCATAAAAAAGGTATTTCTAAAAAAGTTAATACTCCCTCCGTCCCACCAATTCTAGCCTACTTTGACCGGCACACATATTAAGAAAATACAGTTGACTGTGATTGGGGAGAGAAAATCTTTGTATTTTTCACTTTAATTAGGAATGTAATTAGTTGTTAATTGCAAATGAATATAAAATTAAAAAAAAAAAACAACAATGCAGAATTAAAAAAAAAACAACACTGCAGAATTAAAAAAAGCCATTCCCGTATCATTAAATTAAGTTGGTGGGAAAACTTCCCATCAAATCCAAAATGAGTACAGCAAATTCAAATCCTTTATTTTCTATAAATACACTAATAGATGCATTGAATGCATTTACAACAACCAACAACAAATTTTACAAGGGAAAATGGAAGATTCAATGCAAGTTACAAATAGCAGAAAAGGACCCACACATTTATCTCCATCAGCACGACTTCACATAGCTCAGCGGCTTCTTGTAAATAACAACAACGGCGTTTTGAAAAATGGCATCACGGCAGAAGTCGCTGCATCATTTGGAGTGTCCGTTCGTACCGTCCGAGTCATATGGCAAGCTGCAAGGAAACAAATTTCAGAGGGACTGCCTATTTCTTTCGAGGAAATAAGGCCACGTCAACCTTCATCAAATGCCAAAAAGTTTGATGAAGAAGCCATTAAAGGCATTCCCTTCTCCAAGAGAGGCACAATCAGGAGGTTAGCAAGAGAGCTTGAGATCAGTAAATCATGTGTGGGCAGGTGGGTAAAAGATGGCAGACTTCAACCACACACAAATGCAATCAAACCACAGTTGACAGCAGCAAACAAATTGAATAGAATGAAGTACAGCATTTGTTTCTTGCACAAACAACCATCCAACAACAAGATAACTTTTGAAAGCATGCATAATGTAGTTCACATAGATGAGAAGTGGTTCTATATGCAACGGGCAAGTGAAAGAGCTTATAAACTGAGTTCAGAGGAAGAACCTTACAGAGCATGCAAAAGTAAGAGATTCATAGTTAAGGTTATGTTCATGGCTGCTGTGGCAAGGCCACAATACTCAGAATCAGGGGAATTGTTGTTTGATGGGAAGATTGGCATCTTCCCATTCACACAACAACTCCCAGCCATCAGAAATTCTGCAAACAGACCAAGGGGTACAATGGTTACAAAACCAATTGACTCCATAACTAAAGATGTGATTAAGAGCTGCCTTTTGGAAAAGGTAACTCACAACACTCAGATTTTTCATCATTTAATGTGTTTAGTAAGTCTCCTAAAACTGCCCTAATGTTATTAATAACTGTTGGGCTAATTTGGTGGCATTACTAACACATTTGTGGTGAATTGTTTGCTGTTTGTTTCATCACATGGCTACACATAGATAATCCCAGCAATAAAGGCAAAGTGGCCAGCAAATGCAAGCAAACAAATAATCATTCAACAAGACAATGCTAGACCGCATTTAAGCAACATGGATCCAGAATTTAGGAGGGCTGCCACAGAAGATGGATTTGATATTAAGTTGATGTGTCAACCACCAAATTCACCAGACACAAATGTCTTGGATTTAGGGTATTTCAGGGCTATACAATCATTGCAGATTGAAACTCAATCCTACAATGTTGAAGACTTGGTTGCTAATGTTCTTCAATCATTTGAAGAACTAGAGCATCCCAAGTTGAACAACATTTTCCTAAGTCTACAAGCATGCATGGTGGAGATATTAAAGGTAAATGGAGGTAACAATTACAAGCTGCCACATATTTCAAAGGGAGCACAAGCAAGGCAGCACACATTACCAATGGCAATTGAAGTGGATGAGGCACTTGTAAGGCAAGCAATTAACTTTATAAAAGCAAATGAAGATGCCACAGAATGTTATGACATTCAAGGCATTCTAACAGATTTAGGTTACATGTAGATATGTTAGAAATCTTTTGTCCTTTTGGTCATTTGTTTACAGTGTAATCATGCATGTAAGTGTTCATTTTGCTTAAACTGTAAACAAAGACAGATTTGTTACTTTTGAATTCATGTTTTATTTCCCTCAGAATATACTTCATCACAGGGCACACATTAACCTAGAGCCACATTTAGGGTGAGATGGCAGCTTTAATACATGAGTATATCAAGCCACTACATGATTCACCCTATTTCAGAATCAACATTGAATGAGATCATAGCCAGGCAGCATCACAAGTGAGCTACCATGCAACTACTCATCACATTGCAATTAAGTAATCATCATGCATCATCAAATAGAAATCAGGCAGCAAAACATCATGCATCACAATTCAGCACATTTGTCCTCAATCAACAGAATAAAGCTGGACAGACTCCAGTAGTCATCAAGCAAGAGAATAAAGCTGGACAGACTCCAGTAGTCATGACAGAAGCTTAAGCTGGACAGACTCCAGTAGTCATCAGAGGGTAAAAATGAGCTTACCTCAGACTCCAGTAGTGCAACAACCAACATAAGCAATGTTCAGCCTCACCAGATCAGCAGTCATCACAAATTTAGGAGGGCAATAAACATTGAACATAATATATGGCCTCAGAATCACAAGATGGCAGTAATCTCAGATTGCATTTCAGAATAACATATGAGACATAAGCTTACCTCAGAATAACACAATCACAGATGGATTGGCCTCAGAAATCACCGATGGATTTCATCATCGGCCTCATTTCAGAACCGGAAAAAACAGGACATAATATACAGGCCTCAGAATCCAGAAAAATCAGAGACAGAAAGATCAATCAAACATCAAGGATCAGAATGTCAATGTTCAACAAACGGATTTCATCAACAACCGGATCAGAAAAATCAAAGACAGAAAGATCAATCAAACATCATTGGCCTCAGAAATCACAGCCGGATTTCATCATCGGCCTCAGAATACTTTCACCCACATAAATCTTACATGCAATGTTCAAAAGGAAGAGAAAAATAACCTTTCGAACACTGGGAACCCAAATCGCCAAGTATTCGTATATCCACCGTTGCATTTCCGGATCCAGCAGCGCCGATCTGGAGGGGGGTCCCTCAATCCCGAAAGGGAGAGCATCCCCACCCTCTGTGAAGTCACTCTCCGGGACGAATGAGTCCTCCGAATGAGGAATCACAGCCGCCTCAGACTCAGAATCAGATAAGTCCATCCGGGAGAACATCAAGGGTACAGAAACGGCGAGGGTTACAGAACAGGCGAGGGTTCCAGAACGGGCTAGGGTTCAACAACGACGAGGGTTTCAACACCGGCGAGGGTAAAGATGGGCTAGGGTACAGAAACGGCGAGGGTTACAGAACCGGCGAGGGTTCCATCCGGGCTAGGGTTCAACAACGACGAGGGTTTGAACAACGGCGAGGGTAAAGAAACGGTGAGGGTACAGAAACGGCGAGGGTACAGAAACGGCGAGGGTACAGAAACAAAAATGGGTACAGAAACGGCGAGGGTATAGAAACGGCGAGGGTTCAAGATCGGCGAGGTTTCAGATCGGTGATTTTTCACACAGAAACGGAGAGGATCTCGGCGAGGGTTCCAGATCGGCGAGGGTTCCAGAAAATGAGAGAGAAAGGGAGAGCAAGGGTCTGGATTCAGAGAGTGAGAGAGTTTGATCTCGAAAGATCGAAGACGGCGATCGATTAGGGTTTGAGGGTGAGGGAGAGCAGCAGATGAACATTCTAGAGCATCGAAAAGAAATGGGCTTCCAATTAGGGTTGGGGGTATTGGGTGGGGTAGATTATTGTGTGTGTAATTAGTGTTAGGGATTTAATTAAGGATTTAATTGTTGTTTTAATTAAGAATCATTAATGGCAATTTTGTAAATCTGTTGAAATTTAAGGGTATTTTGGTAAAAATTTCTTTGCCATTTTGGGGCTAGCAGATTTAAGTGGGACGGACGAAAATGGCAAGTAGGCTAAAAATGCTGGGACGGAGGGAGTAATATATTTAAAAATAGAAAGCAATTAATAGTAATTATTCAAAATATAAAAAATTCATAACAATTGTATTTTTGTAAGAATTAATAATAGATAGTAATAAATTTAACATAATAAAAAATCGTAAAAAAAAATATTTTTTGAAAAATAATAATATATTAGAAATAACAAAATTTAATTTTAATGAAAAATTTGCGGTGAGCGTGGATCGAACACGCGACCTTCAGATCTTCAGTCTGACGCTCTCCCAACTGAGCTATCCCCGCTTTGTTTTGTTGTTTCTCATTTTTTATAATAAGTCGTAATTATTTATAAAACGATTGCCAAGAACGTTCAAAATTGTTATTTATATATTGCAATTTGTCAATCCAATCAAAAAGTCTAGATTTTATCCATTTCCTCTCAATCACTTGATCAATTTTCCGGTGAGTGGTAGCTGCAATTGCGATCGGAAGAAAGAATTGCAGATGGGAAAGGCAAAGACTCAATCTTTTAAGGATGAATTTTCTTTCGGTGCGTGTTTTCTCCTCTTTTCTTTTCTAGGTCAAATCCCTAATGCCTCTTTTTCAGGAACAATTATAGTTGCTTTTTTGTTTTCAATTTACAGAGGAAAGAGTAGATGAATCGCAAGAGATCATCGCCAAGTATCCCGATCGAGTCCCTGTATGTCTTCTCTCTCTGTTCAAACGAAAATTTTGTTGATGTTGCCAAAGAAGAGAACTTGAACAAGTTAACTAATTTAACAGATACTATGATATTTTTGAGTTTACTTTGTTGATTCTTTTTCTATAGCTCTAGATGTCTTTGAAACTACGTGGTCGGTGCCTGAACCATCACCATGAATTCGTGTCTATGTGTTTGTCACGGGTTGTTGATTTTAGCTCTAAGTTTTAGGGAGAAGGAAATTGGAGCTGTATGTATTAGATATTGAGTAAATTGGAATCTCTTGCACCTGTCTTGAGGTAGAGGAGCCTATCGAAGTCGTTTCATTGGTTTTGCAGTTTCTTCAAACGCTTAGCTTTTGGAAGGACTTCTGATGTATGTAGGCGTGGTATGTTTTCGTGATCTTAGGTAGAATGGAAATGGTTGTTTTTTTATTAGGATGAACTGTCTTGTAATTCACTTACTTTTCTATTCAAGTTCTAATATAACTTTGAAGGTTGGAAAGTAACATTATTCACATGTGGTATTAAGATTATTCACTTTACTTGGAAGGTTTACTGAGAGGTGCACTCATAATTGTTTCTGTGAATAAAATTCGATTTGCTGTAAGATTATTTAACAAATGTGCCATCAGCTGAAGAAGATTAGTCAAGTACTTGACTCAGATACTTTATCATCCATCACTTTGTGGATTGAGATTGGTCTTTCATGGTTCCATAAATTCTTCAAATAACTAGATAAGATGGAGATTTCGAATGCTAATTACCAGTTTGTGTAGCTCGTGGCAGGCTTTGCCATGTTATTATTTACTTGGTGGGATTATTGTAGGTTGTTGCTGAAAGGTATGCCAAGTCTGACCTACCTGATATGGAGAAGAGGAAGTAAGTTTTTTTTTTTTCTTTCTTGTTTGCAATGAAGTCCGTTTAGCCAGCATTGTAAAAAAAAATCCGTGAAGGGTTGTTTACCTTGTGTTCTTGATAAGTAGAGGATTATGATTTCATGCTTTTGACACTATAGTAGGCATCTTGATATGTTTATCTAACATGACTAAAGATGTAGTTGTAGATGTAGAATGTTACACGAACCAAAATTATATTCATTTGTTTGTTTAGAATTAGACTATGTAGATTCAATGCCTCAACAATCACGAGTTATTTCAGAATCATCTTGACTATTGAGAGTTGATTTTTTTCTAATTCATTCGAAGAGAGTCTATGGGGCTTTGGAGTAACTCTTTCGGGGTTCATCATGAGGCAACATATGAAAATTAATTTTCTTCGTTTTCCACGTATATTCATTAAATATTGATTCACAAATTTGCTTATCCTCCTCATAATGTGGTGCAAACAGATTCCTGGTACCTCGTGACATGTCTGTTGGCCAATTTATCCACATCCTGAGTGGGAGGCTCCATCTGGCTCCTGGAAAAGCTCTCTTCGTATTTGTGAAGGATACCCTACCACAAACTAGTAAGACCTCTCAACACGTCTCTTTGTTTCTTGAAATACGGAGTATTCCCCCTACATGGCTGTTGATGCTTTTTCTTCTCATTTCCTTTTTTACTTGGCAGCGAGCTTGATTGAATCGGTTTACGATTCATTTAAGGATGAGGATGGGTTCCTCTACATGTGCTACAGCAGTGAGAAAACCTTTGGTAGTGATGATGATCAAGTTTCTATTTGCTAATACTTATTGTAACATCACTTTATGGCACTCAATTCGTGTAAATAAACAAATGATGTATACGTTGTCAATGCCTTTGTACATTCTACTGAATAATGTGTCTGTTTGTGGTATTGGATGTTGAAGTAATACTACTTATTTTATAAATGGCTTGAGCTTGCAACATAGTTTCTATACATATTTATTTGACAGTTTATGATCAAATATTCATAATACTTTTTCATGGCTAGGTTAGTCTGGTCTAGACCAGATATTTTGTCGATGCTAAACATATTCAAACCGAAGTGCTAATAGTTCAGTTTGATCTATTTCTATTGATACTTGTTCTAGTTCTATTGATACTTGTTTTTAGTACTTACACGTGCTAATTAGTAATGTCCATTATACATGTGATTTTTATTTTAAAATACCAAATGAACACACACTGAAATAAGATATAGAATGCAAGTTTTATGCTTCAAAACAGCTTATTTTTTCATTTCCAGCACTAAATTGAATTCTTTGAAACATAAGACGGCATAATGAGTGCAATCGGAGTTGCGTACAGATAACTCAAAGATCCTTATATTGTAGGAACAAACCTCAAAATTGAGAGATGAAAACAAGGAACAACATTTCCTTTGATGATGTATATACGAGGGAAGCAACGTTCGACTCCCCTCTACCTCAAAATGTCTGCAAAAGATGACATGACGATGATATCCAAATCCAAACTTCATTCAAAGCATCGTACAAAAAACTGCTTCAGGTACATACCTTTCTCCCTGTGATAAATAGAGATGTTCCAACACTCACCAATCCCAGAGCCATTTCAGCCTGGAGTAAAGCTTACCAGGAACAATCATGACCAAATAATCTCATCTCTTGGAAAGTCAAGATCTCAGTTTTTAGGCCCTCGAGACTTGTTTGAGAATAGCTTCTGACCTCCACTGTTTTTCCACACACCTCGAACGGGTAAACTTCCGCTAGGAGCTTCCTCAAGATTTGGACCAGGGTCTGGATCTGGGTCAGTACTTTTGTGATTTAACAATGCTTCAATGGAGCCATCACCAAGGCGCACTCTGTGAAACTTTGATGTTTTCTTCCGTGGCTTACCTTTTCCATCAACATTACTTTGGTTTTGATTAGCTCCACCACCAGCAGCAGATAATGACTCAATCTGGCTTTTTGGTTTTGTAGATTGACCAGGTCCACTTGATTCCAAAAGTGAATCGCCAGCCTTAACCATGGATTTTCCTTTAGCACCTCGATATCCATCCCTTGACAACACTTCAACCTCTTCCTCTGAAGCATTGTAGCTAGACTGTAGTTCTCGTACAGTGCTTAAAACATTATTAGCTAAATTGTTTTGAACGGTGCCATTGACAGAATCTATGGACTTGCCTTTGCCTTTGTCCTTTTTGGAGTTAGTACCATCTTTTATGCCATTACTTGAGCCATTCTCTCTAGAAGCATTGTATGCCATATGAAGATCGTATGCTTCTAGCAGCTCTCTCTGCTTCTGAGCATTAGGCAGGAGTCTAGCCAACTCAACAACTAGATGAGACAAACCAAACTGATCTACACATTCTATGTAGGTCGCGGCATCCATTGAACCCTTGCGATATTCGCCAGATATGTCTTTAAAAGCAGTGAACTTCTCTTCATCATACCCTAGAGCAATACGCATTTTCTCCACCAGGGATTTGTTTGCTGTTTGAACATCTTCTACCTTCCCAAGGGCTTGGTCAGCGGCTATTGGCTTGCGTAACTGTGCAGCTGAAACTGGAGGAAAGTCAGTACTTGAAGCAAAAGATTCACGTTCAGAAAGATTAGGGGCTGATGAAGAATGACTGAGACGATTGGTGCTCGCAGAAGCCCTAGATGACATTAAAGAACCAGCAAAAGACGAAGTAGCAACTGATGGCGGGCGAATCTGAGCAGAAGTTGAATAGCTAGATGACACAGGTCCAGTTTGGGGAAACGGTCTGCTCTGTCCAGAACTAGTTGCTGATCCAGAGAGAGCATTCATTTTAGGCCACGCCTGAGAGTTAACGACTGGCTGTACAGGTGTACGATTAGCTGCAGGCCAAGCAGGAGCTGAGCTTGAGGCATTCACCTTTTTGTTGTTTTGGCGGCGGAGATGTGCCGCCATAGTTTTCTTAGAAAGAGATTCTGGATGAGAACTCTGTTGGCTGATTCCAGGGACCACAGGAAGGGGAGGAAAAGCAGAGTCCCCAAGCGTTCCACTCATTGAACTTTGAGACACAGCTTGTCGGTATCTTGAAGAAGGCTCAGCATCTGTGGCACCTATAGATTCCAGAGGTGGAATGAGTGAATCTACATCAATAATATCTCCATGATCAGGAAGCGCTCGAGTGTTGGATGATGAAGCACTCGCTGTTTCAAGACTTGCTTGGATGGCCAAAGAAAGTTCATTATCTGCAGGATCCCGCCGAAAGGTACGAGCTCTTCCACGACGATTCTCTTGTTCACTAATTCGTCTGTATCGGAAACTGGTAGGTATCTACACAAATTAGAGCATATGAACACATTAAAATGTCATTAAGCGAACAGGTCAATAAACAGGAATGGTGATATCAAACAAGAGGGATTGCCTATAACTGAGCATGGAAAACCTTTATCCTTCCCAAACCACCCCACCGAACCCAACCACTCCCCAGTTTCCCCCCAAAACAAGACATGCAAAGCAGAAACGCTCAAATGACAAAACAACTAGCAAGGATCAGAGTTGGGGATGATTGCCTGAAGAGCAGCACTGCGCTGTGAACGAGACATACGCCCTCCATGCTCCAAAGCATTATGCCTCTGAAACATAAACAAGCAAAATAAGAAAATAAGCAACCAGGAAATAATTAAAACACAGAACAAGAACCTATTCAGAACAAGCACCGATAAATGACCTTGATTTCAGCTTCAGATTGGAAGACAACGAACTTTTTGGCAAGACAACCATCATCCTCACATAGGTAATGATCTCGGCGAAAGTGCATCTACAGAAATGAGTCAGTTAGCTTTCTAACGAAAACTCTGTATGAAACTTAAATAGAATCAATTGATGATCTACCTCCAAATCGTCATAATTCTTGTAGTATTCATATTGACCTGGATGCTGCCTGCAAATAACAGGAAATATTACTCTCTGTTGCAAATGCATGTCATTCAGGTCGATTCATATTTTTGACAAAATAATAAGAAGGTTACCTTTGACACATATGACAAGTATAATGTTCAGTTGACATGTGTGTATAAAGCTCATTGTCCCCATAAAATGGTGTTTGGCAAAATTCACACAACGGATGCCCCATGAAGCCACCTCTTTCACTTTCAGTTCCATCCACCTCCGAGTCACCAGTATTTATATGCTGACTCAACTGTGATCTTGTATACAACTTTTGCTCACAAATGAAAACCTGAGAAGCAAAGAGCATCCAGTCAGGCTGTTGCATCAACTAATACTTATTGGTCCAGAAAGAATTAAGATTGTAACACAGAGCATTTACTTTTCCACTTTTCGGATTAAATTCATTCTGCATTAATTAGCAAACACATACGAGCAAACCAGGAATCCTTTCATTAACTAGCTCATCCACAGGGAAACAAGAAAGGCCAACATGACTAGCCCAGCAACTCTTTCCACCAATTTAGCATATTATGCAATCCTATGACAGTTCTTGTTATTTACACCATCACCACCACCTCATCCATACACTTATCAGTTATAACAATCTTCTATGTAGATAAGTTACTTTGTTATGGCAAAAGTATTAGTGACATGCCACACATTCACGAAAATTCAACTATAGAATTAGTTTCCAAGGAATTCCCACAGTGAGATTTAGAGTCATAACTTCTGAAGCATGGAATTAGGATAAAAGTTCTAATTCCCAATACTGGAAACACCATTTTTAAGGTTATCTCAACCAGATAACTGATATGGATAAGTCAATTGTGCAAGAAAGTGTATCCTCACACTAAAACAGGCAAACCAAGTCCCAAACTTGTCAGCAACAAATGGCAGTTATCCGCCAAATGCTACTATGTCAACCCAAATATGTGCATTTCAGAAGATAAACAATTTTCAATTCACAAGTCACAGGCAGTTTGTTTACACATTCCTAAGCACTACAAAGCTCCACCTATCCATTCTGTCTATTTTCAAATATATTAATGTCCGAAAATCAACTATCAATAAGCATATTACATTCATAACATAGTGACTACCAGTACGTGTGCCAATGGTGTGTGTTTACATCTAAACCTCATTACAAAAGACTCACAAATATACACGACTATAAATAGTAAAATTAAATGATACATAAACTCAATAAAACTGAGAGGTAAAAGAAGAATTAGACAAGAAAAATCAGGAACCTATATCGCACCTTTCTTCCTTCCAAGCACAAGCTGCACATGAGCAACCTATGCTTGTGGAATAAATGACCCTTCAGCTGCTCAATGTTCCTAAACTTTGCCCGTTTCCTGGAACCATCATCTGGCTGGTCCTCCATTTTATCACACTCACTGCAAGAAAGCCTGCACATGGCTTTGATCATCTTGTAGTGATCCGAATCATCAAACATGGCCTGTGTATCTTCATGATACCAGTACTGACCCACTCTCCCTTCTTTCACATCAGATGGAAAAATCTTGAAGTCACTAATAGTCTTTGTATAATCTCCCATAGCCTGAGCCACAAACATTTATATTAATATAGGACTAGTATCAATCCACAGTGCAAAAGCATATCTTTAAACTTAGGCAAAATGTAACAACCAACTAGAGTGCACCCACATCCAATTTAACTTCACAAAAAGCTCCAGATCACAAGATTTAACGTAGTGAACCCAATTAACCAAGTCTTTCGCATGGGTAGGCAGGATCAAACAGATAGATAGGATCAGGAGTGTACAAGGAACGAACCTTGGTAACAAAAACGATGTCGGTTTCGGTCTTGCAAATACAGCAGCGACGATCATCACAGATAAATCGGAGGCGAGCGACGCAAGTGGAGCAAACATCCTTGTGGCCGCAAGCACCGTACGCCACCCACTCCAAGCTTTCGGCACAAACGGCGCAACTATCATCCATTTCCTTTCAATCCCAAATCAGATGCCCAAAAAGGGACGAAAGAAGACGATAAATCTAGGGTTTCTAGACCCAAAATTAAGAAATCAGGTGGTAATTTGTGGGCAGTATATATACAACGATTCGTATTCTAACCTAGGGTTTGTGATTTGAGGATTTGTGCGCGAAAAGGAGAGGAGGTGGGTCTTACTAAATGAAATTTCCCTGGGCTGGGGGTTGGGACAATGAAGTAAGTGCAATTCTTTACACGCCCAACCAATACTAAACACACCCTATCTATAAACAATTATGTATAGATGGGGTATGTTTAGTATTGCTTAAAAAATAAACATATATATATAAATGAGGTATGTTTAGTATTATTTGGGGAATGTATAGAATTGTCCATAAACTAATTTCACAAATTTCATTCTTTCCACATTAATAAATTATATACTATCGTCTATGTCATATGAATTCTAGTTTTTATTGCTGGTGTTAACCTGGTTCGGAAAATGGGAATCGAATATGGGACAGCGAACTAAGTTTGAAATTGGAATCGTGGTTCCATGGTTTGGCGTATTTTCAAAATGGAAACCAACATTAATCAATGGTTTATCTTTTTCTAATTATATTATGTCTAAATAATATTATGTACTTATATTATCTAACTCTTTCATGTATTGCTTATTATTCTTAATTTGTATTACAAGTATTAACTAGTATTGACACCCGCGCTATGCGCGGTATTTGATATTATAATGTTGTTAAATATTAATTATTTGATAATATAGTATAAATAATTTTAGTACATAGAAGACATTATAATATTTAATAACTAAGAGAATCTATATTTGCTTAAGATAACTCAATTCACAACAATATATCGATATTATACACATTCAATTCACTAATCTATGATTAATATTAAAAACAAAAGTATCGATTATAATCTTCAAATCAAAATTGGAAATTTTACCTGCAAGTTTGCAAGTTTTTTTTATAAACTTTTTTATACACAACATTTCTAGTTGAAACATTTTTTTTATCATATATGCTACAAACAAATATCGTCAGTCACTTAAATTAAATATACTAAAAAACTAAAAAAAATATGAATTAAAAATCAAATTCAATTACTTAAATGAAATAAGTATGTTTGTGAGTATGTATATATAGAAACAATACACAATAAAATTATAAATTTTATGTAGGAACATGATTCAAGCACAGTCAATTATATATTTTCAACCCTTTATTTTAAATAAATTGAATTAGAAAAAAATAAATATAGCTTAACATCGAAGATGACAGATAATTATTTTATTTTAAGTATCACATAAATTAATTGATATAGTACGACATTGATTATTACAATTTAAGCTCAACACAAAATTGAAATGTAGTAGTAGTGATTATGATGATGACAAATATAATAATTAAAAACTAAACATATAATTTAAATAATCAGTTGAGTCATCTAAATCCAAAACGTGCACTCTCATATAAAAATATACGAAGTCCTAAGTGTAAAATAAAAGACGAAAATTTTATTTGATTATGAGATATTTATAATTTATAATCTAATATGATGACATATAATTCAGACTACAAACATATTGTATATACATATGTGTATATACACACATTTTAAATAATGTTATTTATTTATTAATCTATATTAAATATGATATAAATTATCCTCATACAAACTAATATTTATTATTAAATTATTGTTTGGATATCTGTTGTTGGTATTTAAATAAATTATGCAATTCAAATTAATTTAATTAAGATCAGTAAAATGAAAATAAACTAACACAATATTTATATTATTAAATCAAAAGGATTAAATAGTAAATAATAAAAAAATTGTTGACGGGATACTTACAAATATTAATTTAAAAATATTTAGGATGACATATAATTTCACACTAAATACATATTATACATATACATATGTGTATATACACGCATTTTAATAGAGTTACACTTATCTATTAATTATACTAGGTTTGAACCCGTGCGTTGCACGAGTTTCATTTAATATTTATCTCATTTTTTATTTTATAATTAGTGTTTATTGTTATATGATAGTAATTTTTTACATAAGTGTGATATTTTTTCTTTATTCTTAAAATAATATTTCTTAGGGTATATTTGAATATGTGGATTTAAGGAGGGATTTGAAATCCTTGTTGGCAAATCCACTTATAGTGTTGGGTAGGATGTGAATTTAAAATCCATAGTTTTCATTTTGAGCTAATTTTAGAGTCATTTTGGTGGATTTCAAATCCACTCAAACTTGAAAGGATTTGAAATCCACTCATTTCAAATTCTGGATTTGAAATCACTCTATCCAAATGGAGTCTTATTGTTTTCTTTAATAATTTTTTTCATTTATTCTTTAACATAAAATCGTTAATATATAGTTCTTTAATAGGTGTTTTAATTATCGCATTAGGTATTTTCATATATTTCTGTAAAAAGTATATAATATATCTCATTTTTATCGCTCGAAAACATCTGTTTTGTTCAATGTTTGTCCTAAGTGCACTCATTATTAGCTTATGTATTGGTTTATTTTGTAATTGTGTTCTTTTTGTGATCTTTTTATTAGCCTTAACAAATTGTTACATATTGTAATATTTTAATACAATTTCTCGATTGTTTAAGGGGGTGGTTGGACTAAATGTGCACGTTTGGATTTTAGATTACCAATATCCGAATCATGTTATTTGTTTGCAGAATCTTATAACTATTCTTTTTTTTTTTTTGTCTACTTCATCCACTTTTTTACAATTTGAACTGAAAATATTAGTTTTTTGTTTAAAGATAAAATAACAGTACATCATCTATTTTTCTTATAATTCCCTATATGATGACATATTAATTGTAATCCTACTTTTTAAAATTTCTAAACAAACAAAATTATCAAATTTCATCCTTTTTATAACTCACTTTCATACTTGCCAAATTTACATATGTTTTAACCTAAACATATCCTAAAAAAATTTTAAGCACCTATTTTTTTGCTAATGTCACTAATAATATTGTTTCAGAGTTTAAACACAATTTCAAAGTACATTATTTTTATTTAATGCATGACATCACTGAACTAATGTTTGCACATTGTTGCTCACTTTTTTTTTTTTTTGCCAATTTAAAATGTTGGACAAAAACAATAATTCAAGTTTGAAACCAAAGATTTCATGTAAAAAAAATAATACAACATTAGCAAGCACTTGTAACTTACATTTTTTTTTTCCAAGCAATTATTTTTTTATAATACCCATTAAAATTTCTAAACAAACGCAACTTTTCATTATCTAATGTCAAATATGTTTCAATCTCACATATCTTAATGTTTTTTAACACCTATTTTTGGTAATCTCATTAGCAATATGTTTCATAATTTAAATTACAATTTTAAAGTAAATTATTTTATTTCATGCCTGACATTACCAAATTCTAATATTTATATGTTATTTTTTTCTTGAATTCTCTAAATAATTTTTTCTCTAAAGGTTTTTAATTTTTTGAGTTTGAACTACTTGAATGTTCTTTTGTAAAATATTATTAGCACATTCAAATATCTTTTATTTATTTATTTTAATTCCTTGAAAAGTAGTAGCAGGATTACTCTTCAAATTTTGTTTTATTTTTTTGAAATTGAAATGTTGGACAAAAACAATTATTAAAGTTTGACACCAAAGATTTCATGTAAAACAAAAAAAAAAAAATACAACATTAACAAACATTTGTAACTTACATATTTAATTTTTCCAAGCACTTTATTATTGTAGGGTAGTGGGGTGTTTATTTAATTGATATTAATATTTTGATATTTTATAAATAAAATAATTTTTAAGGAATGACACTTGGCAACATTGTAAAGTGCCACTTGTCAAACACTTGACAACAATGTAAAGTGCCACTTGTCAAACATTTGAGGGTGCAAACCACACTTATATATATATATATATATATAATTGATATTAAATATGATTTCAAATTATTCCTAAACAAATTAATATTTAGAGTGAATCTCCTTATGAAACGGGTGCATGGATCAGATCCGGGTCAAGGGATCCGATTCTCTTTCTCTTTTTTTTTTCGCGCATAGTTTTTTTAATTTTTGCACCTACCAATAGGTTATGTTAGAACTACATTTACATTATGTTAAATATATTTTTACGTTATGTTAAACCTACATATTTGCCCAGATTTCATAAACTTGGTTTTTGAATTTTGGCATCTACCAGACTACCACTATGTTATGTTGGACGTATCTTTACGTTATGTTAAACCTACCATTCTGCCCAAATTTAATACCTTAAACTTAAAAAATAAAACAACTTAGGTTTGACACATGTATCATTACATTGTATTAGACATATATTTAAGTATAGTTAGACATACCATTGTGTTATGTTAAACTTACCCATATAAGGTAGGTCTAATATAACACAAAAGTAGGTCTAACTATACAAAAATGTATGTCTATTATATTGGAGTGAGTTTTGGTGGGCTTGAGCGCGAGTATCAGGCGCGTGGAACGTGAGTGAGAGTGTTTTTTTTTTTTTTTTTTTTGTGTTTTGACCAGGTCAACTCTGATGTATGAATCTAAATTTGTGTATCCAACTCATATAAGTTTTTGCCTAATATTTATTATTGAAATTATTGTTTGAACAATATCTATTGTTGGTATATAAGAAATTATTCAATAAAAATTAACTTAATTAATATTAATAAAATAAGAATAAACTGATAATATATTTATATTATAAATTAGAGGGATTAAATAATAAAAATACAAAATAAAAAAATTTGTTGGTGTGACACTTTTGTTAAAAAAACGATATTTCTGTAAGTATCTCCAACTTTTCGTCTATTATTATAGTATAGAAATATATAGAAAGATATATTTATTTATTTATTGTTTTGAATTTCTATATAATAAATATAAAATTAAATGTCTTAAATATTAATATTTTTTATTAATAAATGTAAAATGAAAGTTATTAATGATTTCTTAAAATGGAAATATTTAATAAATGAGATATTTACTGCAGTTATTTTTGGTAGAATATTCTGCTTTTATATATATAGAGAGAGAGAGAGAGAGATTTTTTTAGGTTTATGGGTGTATATTTTGTATTTAAAGTTGTAGCTTATATATTGTATATTGTGTTGTAGTAACTTGTAGATGTTAGTTCTAATTTTGATTTAGTCAAATCTATATATATCTATATAAAAAGAAGATATTCTCTATAAATAGAAAGAAGATATTTTCTCGCCTAAATTCACCTACCATTTTTAGAAAGTTCATTTTGGACATTTTCAGAAATTATAATCTTTATTATTTGACATTATTACAAATTTTTTGTTGGTCATTTGTTTACTTTCATACTACTTTATTATTATAATAATCCAACAATAAAATATTATTATAATAAAGAGTTAGAGCTTGATCTAATATAAGATGGCCAGAGACAACTTTTTTTCGAGTAAAAGTGAGTGTTTTTCAAGATATCTCTTCATATTCTTGGGTTATACATAACTATACTAATTACAAGCAAATGATAAATTAGTAGCTAGTTGTTGAGAAAAGAAGCAAAAATGTGTTGACAAATAATAATTTGAATGATTTATTTTATTTATAACGTATTTCATTAATTCACATTCAAATGTCAAAACTTTTAAAGATTACAAATATGGAACACCTATTTGTAAAATGGTAAAACTACATTTTAGAAATTTCAAATTGAAGAAAATAAATATGTATATATATATATATATATATATATATAAGAATTTGAAATTTTTTGAGAACTATGAAAAATCTTAAAAGTAATAAAATAATCTTGAAAAATAATAATGTCACATGAATGAATCTAAGAATGCAAAATGGAGAAATTAAATGATAATGTAATATATAAATTATGAAAATATATAAATAAAACATATAAAATATAGAAAAAAGATTTTGCAATACAAGTATTATTAATAAGTAATTTTATAATAGAATATTAGTTGAAATAATTAGAAAAATAATTATTCAGATGATCTTTTAAAAAATTAAATTTGTTTTAAAACACACACATTAATTTAGAATTTAAAATTTGTTTCAAAATCCTTAAAATGATTTTAAAACTATATTATTTTTAAAAGTACATACTTAATTCTTTAATTTGAAAATATTAGGCAAATAATATAAAAGAAACAAAACAACAAATATGTAAGTTAACAAAGTCACTTTTTAATCATAAAGTATTTACAAACTACAAAATTTCAAACATTATTTTAATAATAGTTATTGTCGTTAGTACAAAATAATAAATTGTGATTTCAATGTAATTAATAATAGTACAACATATTAGATACTTCAAATCATGTCATATATTGAATATAAATTTTTAATTTATGACTGATGTGGGTAGAAGAGAAGTCCTTCATTTAGTAATTCAGAAAATAGTAGAAACAGTCAAATAAGTACTTTACGAGGAGAAGTCCAACAAAGGTTCCAGGGTCCTGCATGGTAGAGCTCAGCAGAGCATGACTAAACAGAGCTCAGCAGAGCACGACTAAACAAAGCTCAGCGGATGAAGGGGGAATCATTCAGCAGAACTCAGCAGAGCACACTCAAGCAAAGCTCAACAGAGGAATACAGAACCATCCAGATAGAATTTAGCGGCTGAACAGAAGAGGTGGTCATCGAGAAGGGCTACGTGGCAAAAATCCAAGGGATAAGGAAAGGATGAATCCGTTACATATAAGACAAAAGAGAGTAACCTCCTAACAAACTTGAAGAAAAGAATAATCAGGGAAGAGGAAGGAAGATTCTGGAAAATGCCACCTAAGAGAGAGAGAAAGAGAGAAGAGTATAAATAGGAAGATGGAAGAGAGTATGGGCATGTCTTTTTCCACAAAGGAAATACTCTTAAAGAAACTTTACATTTATTGTATTCTTTTTCAACTCTAAAGGAATGAGTTCATGAATATTGTCTTTTTATGCTATGCATATTTGATCTCATGTATGTTGATTATCCTTTCAATATATATTGTGTATGCTTGATTTTACTTATATTTGTTGAAACTTCAACAATGACTTTTTATATATATTTTGAATATTACTCAACAAATTTAAAATATGCACGTTTATTTAATATTAATGGTTTATATTATATTTAACTCAATTTTTATATAGAAATATTATAAATTATAAGTCGTGCAATGCACGGGTGTGATACTAGCTATTAATTTAAACCAAAATTCTTACAGTAAAACCTACATAAAATAATACTCGATAAATTAATAACTTCGACGAAACTAATAATTTGTCTGATCCCAACTTGGGACCAGTTCAAATTTGGACATCAATCAATTAAATAATAATATAATTTTTATTTTTTTTTTGGAAATCCTAGCGTATATTTAAGGTCCCGACGAAACTATAAATTAATAAATATTAAAATATTTCCATATATATATATATATGTATTATCCACTTGAACATTTTAAGACAATTTAGTAAAATATAAATCTATTGTTACTTGCTTTTTGTTGAACTTCAAATCTGCATTAATATCATCTTTAAATCTCCCAATTGCACCCAAGAGTTGCGGTGTTGTCTTCTCGTATTGCAATAAAAAGTTATGAAGAGTTGTTGCCGCTTGCAATGCTTCTATTCTAGTGGCCGGTTGCAAAGCTATTATTGAATCATCATCCGCTTCATCATCTACCGGATTTTGAATGACATCAGCCCCATTATTTCTTCTAAACTCTAAACTTCGTAACATTCATTATTTTCACCTGGAAAGTCTAGCAAGAGATTCACATCCATTTTTATTCTGATTCTGATAATGCATAGCAGTGATCATGTTATGTTCTCAAGCTCACGAATGTCTTCTCCGGGAGTTGCATCATTCAAATTACTTAAACGAATTTTGCAATGTCAAAAGCAATTTGCTATTGCCTCTCGTTGAACAATTGTTGTCCTTAAGCCGAGACTGTCATATTGATAACATCTAAAACATTGATGTTCTATGGAGAAGATATGTCTAACTCATAGCCTTCCAAAATTTTATGGTAAAATCTTTTACGGTAGTACATTTTATATGTTCTTATTATTCCGACATCACATGGTTAGATTTTCGAAGTACTCATGTTTGGTGGTAGGAAAAACAACTCAATATTTTGCAGTCCATGAATATTGCTTGAATGGGTTGGGCAGTTATCACTATCAAAAGATTTTTTCTACAGTGTATTTGTTCATCCAACCAACGAACATATTCTTCAAAAAGCACCTCAGTCATCCATGTTTTCTTGTTGGCACGATATTCACAATTCAGGCTATTTATATTGATATTCTTAAAACAACGTGGCTTGCATACTTACTAATAATCCATAGAAGAATTTTTTTCCAAACCAACGTTGGCTTTGCATTCTTAAAAATTTTCCGATCCCAACAATATTAATTTATAGAGGTTTTACTGTATTTTGATATATATAAAAATTGTAATTTTATATGTAAATTAATTTTAAAACTATTATTACAAAAAACAGAGAAAAGAAAAATAAACTGCAAATTAGCTGTTTAAATCGGCTGTTTGAACCATTAGAATTAGAACTGTGACACCATAGTTCAACTTCGCTTTCCACCTTCCACGATTTTTTGAACCGTCGGTTCAAAACTGGACCAATGGTTCGAATCAGTTGAACATAACTAGTTTATAGATTAGTTTGTCTAATGAAATTTATATCTATATTTATAGGTATATCTATATCTTTTTCTATAGAAAAGCAGAATATTCTATCAAAAATAAATTTCTCACCTATCAAATATTTTCATTTTAAAAAATCATGTTAATTACTTTGCATTTATTGTATAGAAACTCAAGACAAATAAAAAAACATTTAATTTAAAAATATTATTTATGACATAAAATTTGTATTTATTGTATAGAAATTCAAAATAAAAAATAAATATATTAACAAGATAAAACAAGGAATGATATATATTATATTTTCATCATTTTTTAAGTATAATACTATTTTCTTTTAAATCAATTTTTAAGTATAAAATATTTAATATTAATCATTTTTTATGATCTTAAATTTAATATTCATATAAATATATCAAAAAAAAAAAAAAGGAATGTGTGTTTGTGTGTTTCAGTGGTTTTATATATTTCAAAATGTTTTTATGATAATATATAAAGATGTTGATTTGTTGTAAATTGATATTAAAATGTCTAAATAAAAAAATACAAAATGGAAATGTATTATAGGAGTACTTAATAAATTACGCATATAAAATAAAATCAAGTAATAGTTATAAAAAAAAGTTAGTTAAATTTTATTATTGCAAATTACACAACAACTTCATTTAAAATGTAGACATGTTTTATTTATCCATATTATTTGGTATTGAGAAGCTCTCTTGTACCTCAGGTGCATACATTCATGCTTAAATTTCATACAATATTTAACTAAAAAAAAACTCTAATTTCGACACATTTTGTACATGTACATTTACGTAGTATTAATCATACATTTATGTGCATCATAGTTTTGATTTTATCAATCTTATCTATCATTATCAAATTTAAATTAATTGAAAATATTAGATTAAATTCAATTTTAAATTATTTTATTTAAATAAACAATAAGAGAAATTTGTATCTATTTGATAAGCAAATATAATCTTTTATTGAATTCAATATAAATGAGTTATATGTGTTACTGAAGCAAAACTTTCACTAAAATATTTTGTCTATTGATGGTTATGAATAGTAATGAAATACAATATATATTTATTTCAATACTTAAATTTATATTGTTTCCAAGACATATACCTTTACTTTTAGATATTAAAATTTTAGTTTTAAAATTGCACTAACCATGTAATGTTAGGGGACAATATTTTTTCTTTTATGATATTAAATTTAATTTATTGAGAATTTTAAGTATTTAATGTGTACACGAGTTTGATCAAATTAGTTTTTTTTATCTTATTATACACATTTCAAATATAGACTTTCCAATTTATATCATTGCACGATACGTATACTAGTTACACATAAAATGTTCAAAGTTTGAAAATGGTTAGATATGAAAATTCAAATTACAAAGCATAATACAAGTTATGAAAACTCTCACAAAACTATCTCGTTGATAGTTCAAAAGTCAGATTGGATCCACAAAGGTTCATTAAATTGACCCTTCAACTTATCCTCTCCATTCCCACCTGTCAACGACAAAATCCTCGTCGGATGCCACGCTGGCGTCCCGTTCTCGTACCCATTCCACGTCAGCCTCCGCAATCCACTCCCATCCAACCTCACCACATACAAGTCCCCGTAGGGCTGGAACTGGTTCGGCTGCGCCACCGGCTCCGCCGTCACCCCGCCCAAATTCGCCGTGAAAAGCAGCCACTCTCGATCGGCGCTGAAGCACACATGGTTCAACCTCTCTCTCTCCTCTTCCAGCCCCGCCACTCTCACTCTCCAAACCCCACTCCCATCTGCCTTCATCACGTATATACCAAACGCCTCCACATTCGCCGGGTCGTGCCGGTTTGACGAGAACGCGATCAGCTCCCCGTCCGGCGACCAGCTAGGCATCGTGTCGATCCACGCGCCGTCTGTCAGCCGGCGGATTCCGCCCTCGAACTCGCCGTTGATCGCATCCACCACGTACAGATTCTTGTGCCCCGACCTCCCCGATCGGAACACTACCGACCTGCCGTCCGGTGACGAAGAAGGGAAGGCGTTGTTGCCGGTGTCGTCATTCGTCAGGATTTTGATATCCACGGCGATGCTGTCGCGATCGTCTGATAAATGCGAGGGATCGAAGGTGACTCGAGCGATCTGTACCGGAGTTCTCACAGCCTCGAAGATGGGTCCAATGGAGGTGAAGATGACGTTGCCATCAGCAGGGCTCCATGAGCTGTGAAACGCCGTGCGGTTCTCGAACAACGTCCACCGTTTCGAGCAATCCGATCGGACAATTCTCAGACCGGCAAAATCGGGGTTGAAAGCGATAAGATCGCCGGAAGGGGAGAAGGAAGGGAAGGAGCCGTTTAGCCTGAGCATGCGAAGCCCTGGAATCGGACTAACCACCGGGTCGATGTGTGGGATTGTCGTCTCACCGGCGGCAGTCCTCCCCTCTGAACCGGTGGTAACCGAGAAGATCGCCATTTCGAGAAACGAAAGGATTGTAGTGGTGGAAATCGGGGTTCAACATCTCCGTCACAGGGTGGAACTTCCGCGATTCAACGTCGAAAATCTCGACGTGGCGGTACTTCTTCCCCTTCCGCCGCGTGGCCACCGCGATTCTGTTGCTGTTGTGCGCCGCCGCAGGGGTGAAGCAATGGAGACCTGGTGGAGTGACGCGAATTGGCGAATCAGAGGATGCGAAATTCACCGGCAAGTCGGCTCTGAAAATGCTCCACCACCCGTCCTCCGCTTGGCGGTGGAAGTACAGCGTCGAGTCGCCGGAAAAGGCTGGCCAGCCGCCGTTCTGGCACACCAGAATCCGCTTCGTCGGATCGGATTCCGGAAACACGACAATATCAGTTTGAAGATCACGAAACTCACCGCCCCAGGGCCGAGCTCCATAGGAAGCTACAGCGATGAGCTTTCCGGATTCAGAAACGGCGGGGCTGAAATCTACAGAACCGTGCGGTGTTAACCGCACATTTTTCTTCTTGTCGAGCTCCATCGAGTACAGCGCCGACCAGCTCCTCAGTGGCTTCTCCGGCTGCTCATGGGCTGAGATGAAGTAAAGACGCTCGTTTTTTATGCAAGGCCGGTCGTGGAAAAGGCTTTCCGTCAGGGAATGGAGCTGTTCGGGATGAGAGTTTCCGGGCCGGGTCAGGAAAATCCGAGCAGACCCGGTTCTCTCGGAGATGTAGACAAGAGTCTTATCGTCGTCGACGAAACGGCCGTTAAAGTTAACGGAAGTTCCGTCGGTGAGGCGTTGCTCGGAGAAATTGGGATCAGTGAGAGAGTCACCGAGTTCCGATGGCAGCTCAACGGAGAAAATGTCGAATCCGTAACAGAGGCGGCCGATGGAGGTAAAGATTATAGTACCAGTGGGTTCCATTTGGCGGCGGCGGAAGTGGGATTTGCAAAGGAAAAAAACGGCGGAGGCGGCGGAGTGCTGGCGGCAGCGGTGTTATTAAGAGAGATAAGGATGAGCTGAAAAGATTAAGATAGGAGTGTAAGAATTGCGTAAGAATGATGTAACCTTTCAAAGTCTTTATAGGAATTTGGTAGGTCTAATTTTAAAATATCAATAATGCTTCATTGATCAAAATTATATGGTTCCATGTAAAATTGTGTTCTCATTAACTTTTAATATGTCCACGGTTACATGTAATATTCTTAATTTTTAATTATATAAAAAATAAAACTAATTGATAGGTTCAATATTCAACAATCTTGATGAACACATGTTAATGTGTTTAGGATAATTGTAACACCCCAAATAAAATTAAACTTTAAATAGAGTTCATAAGAATTTTAATAAGTTAATTCTTGAAATTTAAGTTCGATCCGTCTTTTCGAAATTTTAAATTAAGTTGGAAGATCAATATGCTAATAGGTATACATATAAAATATTTCAGTACAATATTATGATAATTTAAAGTTAATTATTAATTACGAATATCTTAAATTGACAAAAGAGATAAAATAAATAGTTAATAATAATCCAAGGTATCAATTAATTTTTGTCATAAGTAATATATATATATATATATATAGTGTTAAATTGTTCTATCAAATTTTAAGTAATGAGACTGGACTCAATGAATAATTTTTATACGAAAACTCAATTGTTCGTAATCCATACATGAAATAAAATCTCGAACCAAATAAAATATCGAGTCAAATAAGAAATACCAAAAAATAATTAAATTCAATATATAATTAAATCTTAACCCAATAAAATACCCAATTCATAGTCATAGTCCAAATCACGACCTGTTTCTATGTGTAAAATGGAGGGTGAGTCACCAATTAATTCCACCTCCCCCTCCCACTGTGTGAACCTCCTCACCCCCCTCTCTTCTCTCCCTATCTTCTCCTTCTCTCTACAAAAGTTGGACAACTCTCTAACCCCGCCTCTCCTTCACTCTCTTTCTCTCTCTCGCACAGATCTGTCATTTGTCGCCATCATCAGACTTTCTTCCGGGCATGGTCTCCTCAGCTGCACCGACTCCGCCGCAAGCCGGCGGTGAGTTTCCCTCTCCCCAGTTTCGCTGTCGTCGCTTTGTAGTTGAGTGTCGCAGGGGCAACAACGCTAGTTGGGTGTGGAGACGGCGCCACGGCTGTGGCAGCGCCGTGCTGGGCGAAGAGAGCGACGCCGAACGGCGGCGCTGGAAGTATTGGTGGGGTGCGATGGTTGTGGACGGGTTTGGTTGTGGTGTGTGTGACCGCGCTGTCGTGACGCGATAAAATTAAATAAAAATCATTCCTAACCTAACTAACTAGTAGATAGGACAAGTCGGAGTCGATCCCACGAGGAGTGAATATTTAATCATGTCACCTATGTTCAATTCAAGAAACAGAAAAGATGGGGGGTTTTACATTGATTGGTAACTAACACTAAAATTAACTAAGAACCTAGAAAACAAATTAAACAAGAAATCAAAGGATGAAAAACATTCTAGTTAACAGTCCAGTTATTACCCAATATCAATTATGTCTTAATCAATGTTACACCCTCTCTCAGATTATCATGAAATTATCATTCCTAGTCTAACCACAAGCTCTGTTAAACCGAATCATCTCTTAAGATTAGTTAAATTAGGATAAGATCACTAATTAACTCTATTCAATTGAACAAACCACAATAAAATGTACCAATTTTCTACCTAATCCCCACTTAAACGGTTGCTTGTCCTCAAGCAACAAAGAATTAAAGCATATGGGAGATCAAAAATGAAAGAGAGTATCGATTGCTCAAATCCTTACTAACACTCGTGGGAATTTAGGCAGGACGTCGAAAATCAAATTTTTCATAGACAATTCATCAATCCACTACACCACCCACATCAATCAACACACTCCAACTCCTTTTACGATTTCCTTCATCTAAATCAAAATTCGTTAAAACTTCACACATAATGAGTCACCCCTTTTACTCCAATTTTTTTTCTCTTTTTCTTCTTTCTTTTTACTTTTCGTTTTCACTTTTTTTTTATAGACGATGATGACTTCTCGTCCCTTTTTTTGGATGGGATTGACAGCTCCACACCACTCTTAGGTTAGTCCGTTTATTACGATTTTTTTATTTCACATTTTAACTTTCAAATGCGGACCCCTAAGAGTAGGCAGCTGATTCCACACCTCCATCATCTTTTCCAATCTCAATTTTTTTCAACTCATCACCTTTTCTCCAAACCCATAATTTTTTTTCCAACCAAGGGGTTCATCAAAAGTGATCAAACTTTCACAAATTTCAATTTAAACTACTTCCATCAAGGAATTAAAAGCATATCTCAAGACACAAGTAAGCAAGCAAATCAATTCACCATCATAGATCAATTTTCAATCCAATATTATCCTTTCTAACAGTAATTTCCCAATAAGATATTTAGCAATTTTAACCAACAGAAAGCAATGCTCAACAACACCTCGTCCAACGCAAACGAATTCCAAAAAATAAAATAAATAACACTCGAATCATCATTGCAAGCTCACTTACTCAAAACTTTTTTTTTTTCATTTTTTTCATTTTCCAAGTTTTTCATCTTATATATATATATATATATATATATATGCAAATGCAAATGATAATTAAACGTGCTAAAGCAATTAAACGTGCAATCTAACTAAAAGAAAAAGAACAACCTACATGCAACTACATGAACCTAAATGCAACTACATGCAAGATATGCAATCAATTCCACACTTTTTCAATTATGCACCATTCTCATCTCCGCACACTTGAACCATGCTTATACTCAAGAAACTCAAATCACAACACAAGAAAAAGGTAACACAAGATCCAAACATGCAAAGAAATGAGAAAAATAAAACAAGTATGGAATAGATGTCATCTGATCACCAAGGAGGTTTTGGAAGTGGTCTTCGAGAGGGCGTATTAGAAACTACAATGTTTGTCCCTCCATTGAGCTTTCTCCTTTTATGGTTTTCAACTTTGGAAAATTGATATGAAGTGCTTGAGAAGGTGTTTGGACTTCATCTAATACGAATACTTCTTCAATGTGCTTCATTTTGTCCTCCAAAATTGAGTACTTCAACAATTTGACATTGGCCAGCGGGGCATAATTCATTTCTTCATTGATTTTCAGAATTTCCTCTGGCTTTTTGAGCTCTTCTTTCACTGCCCTTGCTGACCTGGAAGGAAAATGAACTGAGTTGATAGGAACTTTTTCAGAAAATTCATTTTTACCTGTGCAGATTCTGGAGTTTTGATACTGGATAATTGTTTCGACACTAGAGATACAGTGTTTAACTGTTCGGCAAAATATTTATCTTCTTCGTTTTTCAGAATTTCTGCAGGCTTTTTCGACTCTTCCAGCTGCTTCTCACTTGGCAAAATAGACTGATCCTCCATATTGATGTATGATTCCATTTGTGGAAAACCAAATTGTTGTGACATAGCCATCTTAAAAATAAGTCTTTTCACTACTCCAAGAGTTACATCGACTAGCGATCCTCCACTTGCTGCATCAATCATGTTTCTCTCCACCCACGAGAGTCCTTCGTAAAAATATTGGATTAGGAGTGCTTCAGATATTTGATGTTGTGGACAACTTGCCACAAGTCTTTCAAAACTCATCCAATACTCATAAAAAGTCTCTCCATGCATTTGCATTATACCATAAATCTTCTTCCGTATGTAGATTACTCGAGATGGAGGAAAATATCTCTCTAAAAATAATCTCTCCATCTCGGCCCATGTGGTGACAGACTCTGACAAATAAAACAACCAATCATTTGCTGAGTCCTTCACTGAGAATATAAAAGCCCTCAACTTAATTTGATCGTCGATCACTCCTGAAGGTTTCATACTTGAGCAAACGAAATTGAATTCTTTCAAAAATCTATATGGGTGCTCATCTGCATAGCCATGAAAAGAAGGTAATAAGAGTATGAAATCATAGGTAAGCTCAAAATATGCATTCTCATCAAAATCAGGAAACTTAATGCAAAATGATTGAGGAGTAAATGCGATAGCCAATTCCTTCAACGTTTGATTTGCAGCTATTTCCCACTTTGATACAAATCCTCAACCTGCAAAAGATCCTCAAAAACACCTAAAATGTGCAGAACACAAACTGCACAGAACGACACTAGAAGAATCAGGCCACACTGAGTATCCAGTGTGAGAAACAGAGCACAACAGAGCAGACTTGGAAACAGAAAAACTGAACCAAATTCAAAAATTCAACCAATTTTTTTTGATTTTTTTAAAAAATAAAAACAGAAAAAAGACACAAGATGACACAATCAAATTCAAATCACTCCCTGGCAACGGTTCCAAAATTTGACCGCGCTGTCGTGACGCGATAAAATTAAATAAAAATCATTCCTAACCTAACTAACTAGTAGATAGGGCAAGTCGGAGTCGATCCCACGAGGAGTGAAGATTTAATCATGCCACCTATGTTCAATTCAAGAAACATAAAAGATGGGGGGTTTTAGATTAATTGGTAACTAACACTAAAATTAACTAAAAACCTAGAAAACAAATTAAACAAGAAATCAAAGGATGGAAAGCATTCCAGTTAACAGTTCAGTTATTACCCAATATCAATTATGTCTCAATCAATGTTACACCCTCTCTCAGATTATCATGAAATTATCATTCCTAGTCTAACAACAAGCTTTGTTAAACCGAATCGTCTCTTAAGATTAGTTAAATTAGGATAAGATCACTAATTAACTCTATTCAATTGAACAACCTATAATAAGCTCTCTAGATTTAATTCATCAAATGCATTAATCACCAAGACGATAGAATGAACTAGACTCCAAATACACAAGCTCGATTTGATAATCTAGGATTATGCTACCCTAGAGATGCACGACCTCTAGTTTACTACTAATGAAAATTAAACCACAATAAATTAGAATTCATGATTTAAGATTCTAGCAATCAATTATCAAACACTTAACTTAGGTGATCAATCTAAATCAAGCATCAATAATTGAAATCATTCAACACATATATCATAATCAATTCCAATCAAACATCGAGAAGGGGAAACGAGATTAATTAAAACATAATTAAATATATGGGTTCAAACATCCCTGCTAACCGGAATTGGAGAATTATCCAAGCATCCTTGAAATCGAATCCATAAAAGTTGTAGAATAATCCACAAGAAAAGAAACTAATCTATATAAAATAATTCTCTCTCTAGAGTGGCTTGAAGAGAAAGAAAAGAAAGATATCCCCTAGTTATGTGTGTGGACATATCTTTTTAAGCCCTTTGGAGATGGGCTTAACCTTATTCCGGCCCAAAATCTCGTACACAATCTCGTTGGGCTGGGGTGCAGACGGATCACATTGGCAAACTGGCTGACACTGGGTGATCTAGTGTGATGGGCTTCTGGGCCCAAACTGCCCCAATTTCGATTTGTGTTCATTTCTCAGGCCCATGAACATATCTCTTGATCAAAATATACTCCAAAATTCCTGAATAATAGTGAAAATGATATATGAAGTATTTTGATACCAAAAACATATATAGATACGAAAATAATGCATTCAATCACATAAATGATTATAAAATCTCATATCAAACCACAATAAAATGCACCAACTTTCTACCTATCAATGTGTGTGAGGGGGCTGCGATGGGGTTGGGCCCGACCGGCACAGTGGTCGCGGCCGTGGCCAGCGACGGTGAGTGCGGGAGGTGACTGTTGCCGCCGTCGTCGCCTCTGCCCTTCCCCTGCTCTCTCTCTCTCGTCTCTGTCTCTCTCTATTTCTCTCTGTCTCACTTTTTTTCTCTCTTGGCTCTCTCTGTTGTCTCTACCTTTTTGCTTTCTCTCTCTGCTTTCTCTCAGTTCGGCTGGGGCGGGGGTCACGCCGGTGAGGTCTTCTCCGCTGTCGTTTCTCACGGCAGCGCTGTGATTGCTTTTATGATGTGTATGATGTGGGTTTGGTGCCCGATTTCTCGGGTGCAACCGAGTGTGGTGATGTCTTGTGTGTGTGGGCTGTGAGTATGGTGTGTGTGTTCTGCTTTGTGCTCTGTGTGTGCTGTGCGGGAATGGGTACATGGCAACGTCGTGTTTGACATGTACGTGCACCGCCGCTCTCATGGCGGTGCTGGTTCAAGGCTAGGAAGTGAGAGGGTCATTTTGTGTGTGGGTGTTTTGAGTGTGGCTGGGCTTGCCGGGGACGTATCGTCGTCGAACATGGCTAGTTTGGTGGTGTCCCTGAAAATTGGGTAAGCTTAAATGCTTTACTGCAATTTCACATAATTTATAATAATATAAATGGAATCCTAAACTCTATGTCGTTATCTCTTTAAATCCAAGAGTTAAAATAATGTTTCGTTGTAACCAATGAAACCGAAATCAACCATTTAGGTAACTAATATCGACCCATTTAGTAAGGTTAACTTTATATATAGTCAACCTTTGGATCATATTTTTAAATAAACTTTTATTTTCATTAAATTAAGAACAACTTACAAATTACAAATTAAACTGTAATGTTGATTCAATTTGTCAGGATTATCACCTTGTAATCTTCCTTGAAACACTAAAACCGAATTTCATAAACTCCAACTTTCAAACGATCAAATTTGATTGAAGAACTACACTGAGACAATATTGCTAAACAAGATAACACACATCATATATGTGATTCGGCTTTATGAACGCCTATTTCCACGAGAAAATTAGGGGGAAACTTTTATTGATAATAATCAATGTACACTTTACAAAGAACTTCAATAAACTCAAGAAGAAAACCCTAAACTGCGCTATGAACTTTTATCTGTATAAACTCAATGATTCACTCGTAACTTTTACAATGAAACCTACATCTATTTATAGACGGGACTCTGAGGAAGCAGCAGCAGCAATTCGAATCACCCAAATCCGTTGAGAAATCAGTTTGAAAACTTAACTAAAAGATCAGATCTTCTTTTAGCTCCCATGCATGCGATGGAAACATCCAACCGTAGATTTCCGCTGATCAGATCAATGACTCTCAATCACTCCGAAATAACTGCATTACCTACCTTGAAATCGCGTTCTGCAAGTGCGCATTTATAAGTAGAAATGCGATTTCTACTTCACTTAGCAAAAAAACGAAGAAACTTGGCTATTCTTTACAAATCTCCACCTTAGCCTAGGTCTTCTTATTTGATAAGTGTATTCATCCTTCCAGCTAGTCAAGTGATGTTAGTTGAAGCTTTTCCCACTAATCCGATCAGATCTATGCACAGGCTAAACTTCGTAATAGGCAAAGCCTTTGTAAGAGCATCGGCTGGATTAAACTCAGTAGGAATTTTGCATACCTTCACCACTTCTTTTTCAACTTTATCCCTTATAAATTGAAGTCTAACATCTATGTGTTTTGTACGCTCGTGATACCCTTGATGCTTTGCCAAATGAATAGCGCTTTGTCTATCACAAAACACAGTAACACACCTCTGCACAATACCAAATTCTTGAAGTATAGCTCTCAGCCAAATGGCTTCTTTCACAGCCTCGGTTAGAGCAATGTACTCAACCTCTGTTGTTGATAAAACTACTACAGATTGTTGGCTTGTTCTCCAGCTGATAGCAGTACCATAGAGTGTGAAAATGTAACCAGTTAATGATTTTCTGTTGTCCAAATTTGAAGCATAATCAGCATCAACATAACCTATTATAGGTTCTTGATCTTTAGCTTATTTCCTGAACTTCAAACCAATGTTAGTGGTACCAATCAGGTCTGGAACAGACCATAGAATACATAATACTCCCTACAGCACTAGAGTAAGGTATCTTGTTCATTTTATTCTTATCTGACTTAGTTTCAATCACTGGATGAGAGTTTAGTTCCTACACTTATAGGTATACTAACACACTTTGACTGATTCATTTTAAATCTAATCAAAACTTTCTTAAGATAGTCAGCTTGATGTAAGTAAAGTTCACCTTGATCTGCACTTCTTAAGATGTCCATTCCTAACATTCCTTTTGCTATGCCTAGATCTTTCATGTTAAATTCAGTTCTTAACAGATTCTTAGCATCATTAATACATTCTATAGAATTGCTAGCTATGAACATGTCATCTACATACAATAAAAGGAATATGAAATACTTTGAATCATGCTTATAATAGACACAATTATCATGCTTGCTTTTCAGAAACTTTGATTTAAACATAAACTGATCAAACCTATAATACCATTGTCTTGGACTTTGCTTTAAACCATAGAGTGATTTCCTGAGAAAGCAAGCTTTTGTGTCTTGATCTGTGACCTGCAGTCCTTCTAGGATCTTTATATAGATTCTCTCCTTCAACTCACCATGCAAAAATGCAGTTGTTACATCCATTTGATGGATCTGCAAATTAAAATGTGAGACTAACGAGAGAAGAATTCTAATAGAACAATGCTTCACAACAGGAGAAAAGATTTCATTATAGTCTACTTCCTCTTTTTATGTGAATCCTTTGGCTACTAATCTAGCCTTGTATCTGATTGATCCACCTTTTGAAGCTTCCACTTTCTTTCTGAAAATCCACTTGCATCCCACCAATTTCTTCCTAGCTGGTTTGTTGACCACTTCCCATGTGTTGTTTCTTTTTAATGAGGACAACTCCTCTTGTATGACAATCAACCATTTTCCATTTTCTTTGCAGGTTATGGCTTCTTTGTAATCTTTTGGATCTGCATTGTTAATATCTTCAGCAGCGAATAAAACAAAAGCAACTAAGTTAGATTGATCAAACCTGTTTGGAGGTCTTATGACCCTTCTTACTCTGTCCCTCACTAGTTAATAGTTATCTAGGTTTGGTTGAGCTTCTTCATCTGAATTCTGATCATTGGATTGATCAGAGTCAGACATATCTTCATTTTGATTTGTTTGCTGGTGAATCTGATGCTCCACCTCAAGTTGAGACCTTTGATCTTTGGTGCTCGACTGATCTTCTTCTTTAACTTGTGCAGTAGACTTGAGAGGCATTCTAGTCTCATCAAATGTAACATCTCTGCAGATTATACACTTTTGGTTTTCTGGTTCTAAGCACCACAGTCTATATCTTTTAACTCCTTTGGGATAGCCTAGAAAGACACACTTCTAGGCCCTTGCTGCTAACTTATCTTGCTTGATATGTGCATAAGCTAGGAACCAAAAACTCTGAGGTTAGTGTAATCAGCAGGTTTGCCATTCCATAATTCCTCAGGAGTCTTCATATCAATAGCTGAGGATGGAGATCTATTGATCAAATAAACCACAGTGTCAACTGCCTCACCCCATAAGCTTTTTGGTAGACCTGAGCTGATAATCATGCACCTAACTTTATTTAGGATGGTTTGATTCATCCTTTCAGCTATGCCATTTTGTTGTGGAGTTGAGGGTACGGTTTTGTGCCTGACAATACCTCTTTCTCTGCAAAACTGATTGAATTCTTCTGAGACAAACTCAAGTCCATTGTCTATTCTAATGTGCTTAAGTTTTCTTCCTGTGATATTCTTAGTTTCTATTAACCATTCCTTGAATTTTCTGAAGGTTTCATCTTTGGATTTGAGGATAAACACCCACATTTTTCTGGAGTAATCATCTATGATGAATAAGAAGTATTTCCCACAATTCCTTGTGACTTGGATGGTCCCGAGAGATCCGAATGAATATATTCCAAAGGAGCCCTTGTAGTGTGTTTTGCACTCTTAAAGCTTGACTTCTTGGTCTTCCCCAAGACACAATTGTCACAGAAATCCAACTGAGATATCTTGTCTTTGCCAAATAATCCTTGTTTGGATAATTCAGTCAGCCCTTTGGCACTGATGTGGCCTAGCCTCTTGTGCCACAATTCAGTATTATCTTTCCCAATGGCATTGCAATTATCAATGATGGCATTAGCTCCCTTCAAGTAGTAGAGATCATTTCTTTTGTAACCTTGCATAACATGTTTGGATCCTTTTGAGATGTTCATGACTCCACCCTCAGAAGTGAACTTGTAGCCTTGAGAGTCTAACATGCCAAGTGATATAAGATTTCTTTTCAACTCAGGTACATATCTTACTTGTGATAAGGTCCTTTGAACGCCATCATGCATGACCAAGCAGATAGTACATATACCTTCTATATGACACATGTGATCATCTCCAAGAAGCACATAACCTATTCTCCTTTTATCTAATTCATTAAACCAATCTAACCTAGGACTCATAGGGAAAGTACAACCGGAATCAAGAATCCATTCATGTGAAGAATTATCAGAAGTAATAGCAAGTACCTCAGCCGATTCATAACCTGAGCTAGAGGCTTCACCTTGTACAGTTGGATTTGCTTGAGTTTGTTATGCTTTCTCATTTGATTTCAGAAATTGCTTGTACTTTATGCAGTCTTTCTTGTGATGACCTGGTTTATGGCAATGAAAACAAGTATTATTTTCAATATCATTGTGAGAATCTACCTGAGATTTGTTTTCTTGCTTCTTGGCAGGAGGATTGGTGTTTTTCTTGTTGTTCTTCTTCTTTTGAGTGGAAGTTTTGATGGCTAAGCCTTCTGCCACTTGTTCAGACTTGATTCCTCCCTTCTTTGACAACTCCTTGGATTTGAGTGCTACTATCACCTCATCAAG
The DNA here is from genome assembly GCA_005771605.1 of Scutellaria baicalensis. Classification (NCBI taxonomy): domain Eukaryota; kingdom Viridiplantae; phylum Streptophyta; class Magnoliopsida; order Lamiales; family Lamiaceae; genus Scutellaria; species Scutellaria baicalensis. The sequence continues at coordinate 31,400,765 of CM016723.1, read as the reverse complement.
AGTGATAGTGTTTTGCCTAGCATAGAGAATTGTATTCTTGAAGTGTTCAAAGGAGTTTGACAGAGTGCTTAGTAACATGAGGGCTTTGTCCTTTTCAGTCAATTCTACTCCTATGTTTTCCAAATCGTCAAGAATCTTTTGGAACTCCTCCAACTGCTCAGTGACTGTCTTCTCTTGATTCATTTTAAAAGCATAGAGTCTTTGTTTCATATATAACCTGTTGGCTAAAGACTTCACCATGTATAGACCTTCAAGCTTAGTCCAGACACCCTTTGCGTCCACCTCATTGGCCACTTCTCTTAAGACTTTATCTCCAAGGCACAAGATCAATGTGTTGTGTGTCTTTTCAAGTAGTGTTGATTTCTCTGTAGCCCCCATTTCTTCCGGAAGAGATTCAGCACCTTGCAAAGCCATGACAAGTCCCTGTTGAACTAGCAAGGCCTTGATCTTGATCCTCCAAAGGCCGAAATCTTCCTTCCCATTAAACTTCTCAATGTCAAATCTGGTGGAGCTCATTTCGATTAAAGTCATCGATTACCTTATCTTCCCACAGACGGCGCCACGTTTGTCAGGATTATCACCTTGTAATCTTCCTTGAAACACTAAAACCGAACTTCTTGAACTCCAACTTTCCAACGATCAAATCTGATTGAAGAACTACACTGAGACAATATTGCTAAACAAGATAACACACAGCATATACGTGGTTCGGCTTTATGAACGCCTACTTCCACGGGAAAATCGGGAGGGGGTGAAACCTTCATTGATAATAATCAATGTACACTTTACAAAGAACTTCATAAACTCAAGAAGAAAACCCTAAACTGCGCTATGAAATTTTATCTGTATAAACTCAATGATTCACTCGTAACTTTTACAATGAAACCTACATCTATTTATAGATGGGACTCTGAGGAAGTAGCAGCAATTCGAATCACCCAAATCCGTTGAGAAATCAGTTTGGAAACTTAACTAAAAGATCAGATCTTCTTTTAGCTCCCATGCATGCGATGGAAACATCCAGCCGTAGATTTCCGCTGATCAGATCAACGACTCTCAATCATTCCGAAATAACTGCATTACCTACCTTGAAATCGCGTTCTGCAAGTGCGCCTTTATAAGTAGAAATGTTCACTTAGCAAAAAAATGAAGAAACTTGGCTATTCTTTACACGATTAAATCCCTATTTCCATATTATCATATCTAAAGTTAGTTGCAATTATTCGTATGTTAATTTAATTAGATGTTTTAAGATAATACCCAAAAAAAAAAAAAAAGCCTTAAGATTCATGTTTAGCTCTTATATATGATTTAATCTTTCGAAAACTAAGTTAAGTACATGTTTTAAGAGATAATTTTGGCAATGACTACCATCTTAAAATAATTTAATAAACAGATTTTATTATAAAGATTATCAAAATTATAAACTGTATCTTAAAATTGTTTCTTTAATACTTTTGACCACTCCGCTATCGAAAGATCGCTTGAATTTCTCTCGTGATCAAGGAAAGCCATAAAATTCATATTTAGTTAGTAGTAGTAGCTTTAGAAAAAAACCTCATGAATATTAGATGAGATGTGAAGCACTTTTGTAATGATCGATGTAGGAAATGAGGAAAGATGAATTCTCTAAGCTTGCTCGACAACGTATGGATAGACGTACCAACTCTTCCTAAGGTGGGGTAAATTATGTGTTTTATTCTTGTAATATCTAATAAAATAAGTGTAATTGACTATGTGCAAATTATGTCTTATGTGATCAAGTTGATCGTTCCTACTTGTGATTGAATTGGACGTTGACGTTCAGCGTTCCTTTTCAATATTGCTATATGTGTGTGTGCCTGTGCATGAAGGGGTTTCAGACGTGGCCCTACTATGTTCGAGGTTTCAAATATGGTCTCTTATGTTCGAGATTTCACATATGGCCATGGGTGTGTTCGAGGTTTCAAATATGGCCTCGGGTACGTTCGTGGTTTCAAGTGTGGCCTTGAGTGTGCTCGATGTTTCAATTATGGCGTCTTAAAGTTTATGTGGAAAGTTCCGAAGGAAGTTATGCCGAACGTAAAACTCCAATGCACACCGGGCTGAAAGACCCGATGGGATGCAATGCATTCTTGATGTTATGTTTTCCCTATGTCAAATGTCTAAATGTGATTGGATGTAGTTGAGCGCCTTGCAAACACTCACCCCTATATGTTTAAATGTTTTAGGACAGGGTACGCGAACGTGACATGCTGGTAACCGATATTCTAAAAGGTTGCAGAATATCTTATTTAAAGGATTTTATTTTAGAAAGGTATATTTAAGTAAATGTTTATTTCCATCGCTCTTTAGGTGAAATGAAAAATGAGTTTATATAGAATTTATTTTAAAGGTACTTGTTTCCGATGCATTGTCCTAATTTATATTTTTTAACGACATTTTATTAAAATGACACTTCATGGTTGTTCCTGAATTTAATGTTCTTTATTATAAAAAAAATGATCAATTTCTAATATAAGTAACGCCAAAACAAGATTTTACTCTTTAAAGAAACGGGGCGTTTCAATAGTAGTATTGTTAAACAGTATACTCTTCTTTCCACGTAATGGACATTGGACAATGTTAATTTTCTAGTATCAGATTTCCAGTTATGTTCTAATACAAATAGGATCCTCTATTCCACCTATTTATTTCATCTTGTGTTCCACCGTTTGATTGTTGTATGTGTTGCTGGAGTACAACTTGTCAAAAAAATCAGAGAACAACAAGTTGGGATATTTTGAAGTCATTGTCATTGAGGCATTTTATCAAACACCTAGTCTTCATATTTAAATGAAGAACCCACCATTGAAATGAAGAGCTATAAAGAACCAACAATTCAGGCGAACTCAATAATACCTAGAAGAATCATAATTGAAACTTGAAAAAAAAAAAAATGGTAGCAAACTTAAAGATTTTCGGTTGAACCTTGGGGGCAACAGGACACAGATTAAAGTTGAATTATTTTGAATTGCTGTAAAATATCAATTATGCTTCATTGATAAAAATTATATGGATCCATATAAAATTCTCAATAAATTTTAATATATCCATCATTGACATGTATTAATTTTTTTTAAATATATAAAAAATAAAATTAATTGATAGGTTAGATATTCAACATGTTGATAAATACATATTAATGTGTTTAAGATAGTAGGGTTATTAAACAATATTCTCTTTTTTCCACGTAATGGACATTAGACAATGTTCATTTTTTGTATTAGATTATATGTCCTAATACATCAAATATATTTTCTAATTTAAAGTGAAACAATGATACTTATTTTCAAACTTTATTCCTTTTAATATACAATTTTCATTTAATATTTTTTGTTTTTACACAACTCAAACTTGCAAAATTAAATTGATTTAGAGAACCAAATCTACCACCATACAACAAAACTCGCGTGCGACCGTCGCATGTGCACGACACTCGCGCACGGTGGACCGTGTCCCAGGACACGATCGTGCGCGACTGTAGTGTGTAAGTATGTCTTTTTTCAACAATAAGTATGTGATTTTTCACTATAAGTATGTAATTTTTTTTTCTAGCCCATGACTGTGCCTTGGGACACGGTCGTGTCTTGCGCGACAACTAGTAGCGATCTGTGGTGCACAGTCGGATTCCAGGACATGGTCGAGATAAGTATGTGATTTTATGTATAAGTATGTCTTTTAGAGCTATAAGTATTGTTTTCGTGCACGGTCGATCGTGTCCCAAGACACGATCATGCACGAGTGTTGTCGCACATGAGACGGTCTCACAAGAGACCAACTCACCACCATAATCACCTACCATGACAAAATAATGGACATTTTAGTTTTGTTTGAAAAGCAAAACTTTTTATGGTTATATCTTAAATAGGAAAAAGAAAAAATCGACAAAGCTCTCATTGACATGTACTAAGTACTAACAAGTAACATGTAGGTTAAACGATGTTTGTATGTTTTATTATCAAATAATATATAACAATAAGGGCGTGTGATTTATGAAAAATCACTAATTAAACTGTAATATTTTGTTTAATATTTTGAAGAGTTAATATTTATTTTAAACTCTTATTTTGCCCTGTGTTTTACATCTGTTCTCATCCCCCCCCCCCCCCCCCCCCCATATAATATTGTTATGGACATATTTTTGGAGAACTTTCTTCTTGAAAAAGGTATTTTTAACTCTTTGTTTTATACAATTACATGAATATTTTGTTTTACAGTCCTGCTATCCTACTCAGTATATGTGTATTAATATGTATCTACAGTTGACGTGTCATATATCCATCATATCAATTAATTTAACTTTTTATATAATGAAAGGATGATATTATTATACGTCAACAGTGAGTACATTAAGAGCTTTCGGCGGTGGATATTTTAGCAATTCCGTTTTGTTTTAATATTTGAATTTTGTGCAACCTTATTTATGGAAATATTGTCCAAGTGTGGTGGTAGGTGATACTCTTTGCCAGGCTCCATTTTGCCTACTTTATGTAGAGTAGGACTTGGGTGCCCCCGAGGTACGGATCCAGGATCCGTACCCCCCCAACCCGACCCGGATTATATATATATTTTTTTTTCTTTTTTTTTCTCTATTTTTTCCATTATCAGCGTCCCTTCTTCTTCTTCTTCTTCCATTATCAGCGTTCCCTCCTTCTTCTTCTACTTCTTCTTCTTCTTTTTCTTCTTCTTCTTCTTCTTCTTCTTCTTCTTTCGGTGTTTCATCGTCACAGCGTCATCTCTTCCTTTTTTTTTTGAGTGGGACGACCCCTTTCTCATTCTCCGATGCAAACAAGTTGATCGTCGTTGGATGTGATGATTTCATACTGATGAGGGCCAAGCTGGGGCGTAATTTCATTGGTGGGGCTGTTTCAGTGTGCACGAGCAAGGATGATTTGATCGAAGGGCAGTGTTCCGGGATTGGATGTGCACAAACTGCTATACCTATAGGGTTTAGGAGTTTTAACACCAGTCTTGACTCTCTAATGTACATGTAAACATACAGTCCTTTGATGCTTGTGGTTATGGTTTTCTTGGAGATCCTGAGAGGTTCACATTCAGTGTGTTTGCAAAAAAAAAAGAGGTAAAATATGATATAAATCGCTGTTTTATTGTTTAAAAATATTAAACTCACTATACAGAATGTAATACCTATAGAGTAAATATGTAATACCTATAGAGTACACATGTGATACCTATAGAACAAAAATTCGAACAAATAATTCATACCTTAATTGAGTTAGTTTGTAATACCTATAGAGTATACATGTAATACCTATAGAGTAAATATGTGATACCTACACAAAAGTAAAAACAAATAATTCATACCTTTATTGAATGAACACATGATACCTTAAGAGTATACATGTAATACCTTAAGAGTATACATGTAATACCTATAGAACAAAAAATAGAACAAAAAATCAATACCTTAATTGAGTAAGTTTGTAATACCTATAGAGTATACATGTAATACCTATAGAGTAAACATATAATACCTATCATTAAATCTCAAGAAATATAAGTGTAATACCTATAGTGTATATGCGTAATACCTATAGGGTATACATGTAATACCCATCACTGAATCATCAACTGGGTAATTAGGTGTGTGTGGGCACACACCAGATTTGCTATGGGCGCGGCGCATGGGCGCGCGTGGAGGCTGCCCACGCGCCGGGTCGGATCCGGGGGCACGGATCTAAGATCCGTACCCCGGGGTACACAAGTTTTTGCCCTTTATGTATTATTGTTTGACCACAAGAGAAGACATCAAATCTTTGGGATCAAGTTAATTGGATCATTTCAACTTTCTAAATAATCTAATAAGGAATTGCAATTCAACTTGTCTACTTCTTTCTACGTGCAATTTTGTAGTTATCTTCTCTTTTTATATAATTTGGATCAGGGTTTCATCTTATCATTATTAATTGTCATGAGATTATAAAAACAACAAAATAAAATTTGTTAAAATTAGAAAGATGTAAATATTATCTATGTAAGAAAAAATATTATTTGATTTGGTGAAATACACTATCTAATTTAAGTGTATATATCTATTTATATATATATATATATATATATATAATAACAATTACCCCTTAAAATAGAAACTCCAAAAGTTTTCCATCCATTTTTACTTCCTAATATTAGTAATATCATAATAATTGATGTCTATAAAACGCCCCAACTCTGGACGAGATACTTTCGAGTCAAAGTGTTACTAAATCATTTAGTCATTTTTCTTAGTAATATAATATTTAAAGTCATTAAATAATCATATTTAATGTCAAAATATTGAGAGATTGCCAAGTGTATGTGTGGTCTTTCTTTTATATATATACTAGTATAAAGAATGGTAGCAAACTTAAACATTTTCGGTTGAACCTTGGGGGCAACAGGACACGTATTAAAGTTGAATTATTTTGAATTGCTGTAAAATATCAATTATGCTTCATTGATAAAAATTATATGGATCCATATAAAATTCTCAATAAATTTTAATATATCCATCATTGACATGTATTAATTTTTTTTAAATATATAAAAAATAAAATTAATTGATAGGTTAGATATTCAACACGTTGATGAATACATATTAATGTGTTTAAGATAGTAGGGTTATTAAACAATATTCTCTTTTTCCCACGTAATGGACATTAGACAATGTTCATTTTTTGTATCAGATTATATGTCCTAATACATCAAATATATTTTCTAATTTAAAGTGAAACAATGATACTTATTTTCATACTTTATTCCTTTTAATATACAATTTTCATTTAATATTTTTTGTTTTTTCACAACTCAAACTTGCAAAATTAAATTGATTTAGAGAACCAAATCTACCACCATACAACAAAACTCGCGTGCGACCGTCGCATGTGCACGACACTCGCGCACGGTGGACCGTGTCCCAGGACACGATCGTGCGCGACTGTAGTGTGTAAGTATGTCTTTTTTCAACAATAAGTATGTGATTTTTCACTATAAGTATGTAATTTTTTTTCTAGCCCATGACTGTGCCTTGGGACACGGTCGTGTCTTGCGCGACAACTAGTAGCGATCTGTGGCGCACAGTTGGATTCCAGGACACGGTCGAGATAAGTATGTGATTTTATGTATAAGTATGTCTTTTAGAGCTATAAGTATTGTTTTTGTGCACGGTCGATCGTGTCCCAAGACACGATCATGCACGAGTGTTGTCGCACATGAGATGGTCTCACATGAGACCAACTCACCACCATAATCACCTACCATATATGACAAAATAATGGACATTTTAGTTTTGTTTGAAAAGCAAAACTTTTTATGGTTATATCTTAAATAGGAAAAAGAAAAAGTCGACAAAGCTCTCATTGACATGTACTAAGTACTAACAAGTAACATGTAGGTTAAACGATGTTTGTATGTTTTATTATCAAATAATATATAACAATAAGGGCGTGTGATTTATGAAAAATCACTAATTAAACTGTAATATTTTGTTTAATATTTTGAAGAGTTAATATTTATTTTAAACTCTTATTTTGCCCTGTGTTTTACATCTGTTCTCATCCCCCCCCCCCCCATATAATATTGTTATGGACATATTTTTGGAGAACTTTCTTCTTGAAAAAGGTATTTTTAACTCTTCGTTTTATACAATTACATGAATATTTTGTTTTACAGTCCTGCTATCCTACTCACTATATGTGTATTAATATGTATCTACAGTTGACGTGTCATATATCCATCATATCAATTAATTTAACTTTTTATATAATGAAAGGATGATATTATTATACGTCAACAGTGAGTACATTAAGAGCTTTCGGCGGTGGATATTTTAGCAATTCCGTTTTGTTTTAATATTTGAATTTTGTGCAACCTTATATATGGAAATATTGTCAAGTGTGGTGGTAGGTGATACTCTTTGCCAGGCTCCATTTTGCCTACTTTATGTATTATTGTTTGACCACTAGAGAAGACATCAAATCTTTGGGATCAAGTTAATTGGATCATTTCAACTTTCTAAATAATCTAATAAGGAATTGCAATTCAACTTGTCTACTTCTTTCTACGTGCAATTTTGTAGTTATCTTCTCTTTCTATATAATTTGGATCAGGGTTTCATCTTATCATTATTAATTGTCATGAGATTATAAAAACAACAAAATAAAATTTGTTAAAATTAGAAAGATGTAAATATTATCTATGTAAGAAAAAATATTATTTGATTTGGTGAAATACACTATCTAATTTAAGTGTATATATCTATTTATATATATATATATAAAATAACAATTACCCCTTAACATAGAAACTCCAAAAGTTTTCCATCCATTTTTACTTCCTAATATTAGTAATATCATAATAATTGATGTCTATATAACGCCCCAACTCTGGACGAGATACTTTCGAGTCAAAGTGTTACTAAATCATTTAGTCATTTTTCTTAGTAATATAATATTTAAAGTCATTAAATAATCATATTTAATGTCAAAATATTAAGAGATTGCCAAGTGTATGTGTGGTCTTTCTTTTATATATATTGATGTGGATAGAGGAAAGGGTTCCTCATATAATAAAGTCAGAGAATAGTAAAGATGATTAAATAAATACTCCATAAAGAGAATTTAGCAGAGCATGTGCAGAAGAAGTTCCAGCAGAGCATTCCCAAAGCGAATTCAGCAGAGCATGCGCAGAAGAAGTCCCAGCAGAGCAGTCCCAAAGCAAATCCAGCAGAGCACGTGCAGAAGAAGTCCCAGTAGAACATAAACAAATCTAGCAGAGCACGCGCAGAACAGAACCTAGTAGAACAGACCCAAGGAACAACTGACAGACGAACGGATGCAGACGAACGAAAGCAACTGAATAGATTTTGTATACTCGAAGTAGGGGATAATAATCCAAAAGCAATGATGAAAAGCATGCCCTATGGACCTACTGACGTGGACAGAAGAAATAACAGAAAGAGGAATATTCTAGAGGAGGAGAGGTGTACATAGAGCTATGAAAGAGGTACCTAGCACAAGAAATATGAAGAATGGCTTAAGGAACAAGAAAGAAGAGAAAAGGAAAATGGCAGAAATGCCCTCCCTCTCCCTTTTGTAGGGAACTAGTATAAATAAAAGGAAATATGTATTCCTAAAGGACTTTTGAATTTTTCCATCTCCAATATAAAGAATATCTTTTCAATTCTTGAGAAACAAGTTGTCATTCACTATTTCATTAGCATATGTTCATGGTGTTATTCATCTTTTAATATTAATATACATGTTGGTTATCTATATTTGTATTCATTTTTGTTGATATCTCAACAATGGCGCCATCTGTGGGAAATCGAAAGGTAAGAAGTGAGTTTCCTTCCTGCCTTGCCTGATTTCTGTCATCATTACATATTGTATCGAACTTTTCCTTTCGCTCTGTATATCTGTTCTTGGGAGAATTCTGGAGTTGTCATAGGATAGTAGGCCTAATGGCGAACCGAGTAATCCGAGACCTAGAAGGAGATTTCCAGGAAGCAGTAGGGCCAGAGACATCAAGGATAAGGGGAAGATCAGAAGAGTTGAGGGGGCGCGTCACTCCAGGCCTATGGACCTTCACGCCGGAGCAGCTAGACAGCTTCATCTACTCGGCTGTACAAAAAGCTTTGGGAAAAGCCGCCGCGGAGAAAGAGAAGGAAAGAGACGGTAGAGAGAAATGCGAAGCCACTGAAGCACGAGGCCGGAAGACCTCCGCTCTGGGGATGCGCTCATGTCAACCGGATGTGGTTCTCGAATAAAGTGCTGACAGCCATCCGCTGCGAGGAAAATATCAAACACCTGAAGCTTCTTTTGTTGATACTTCCATGCAGCAGTCGCATGACCAAGAAGTAAGAAAACAGATGGAGGAGATGCAGAGAGAGATACAGCTGTTGCGGCAGAAGATGGGTTCCGCCAGCCAAATTCAGATTCCCGGTGGAAGTCCTTTCACGATGGTGGTTCGGATGGATGAATTGCCTGCAAGTTTCAAGCCTTTAACCTTCGAGTACGATGGGACAACCGACCCGTACGACCATCTTCTGCGGTTTGAAAACGTTGCTCTGCTGCATCAATACACCGACGGGGTCAAATGTCGGGTGTTCCTCACCACTCTCACGCAGGCTGCCCAGAGATGGTTTGGGCAGCTAGCAGAAGATAGTATCCACTCATTTCGGGAATTTAGCTCGGCTTTCTTGCATCAGTTCGCCAGTGCGAGACGACAGAGGAGAACCTCACAGTCCTTATTCACTTTGAAACAAAACACGGAGGAATCCTTGAGAGCATTCATTAAGCGGTTCAGCACTGTAGCCCTCGAGGTGCCTTCAGCCACGGCAGAAGTAAAGATTAGTGCACTGGTACAGGGGTTGCGTGAGGGGGACTTATTTCGATCCTTATCCAAGAAGCCAGCCACAACATTCGAAGAAGTCCTAGCCCGCGCTGACAAATTTATTAATCTGGAGGACGTGAGCAAAGCCAAACGTGCTGAAAGCAGATCCACCGTCCCAGTACGAGAGAGAAAGTGGTAGAAAGATGATAACATCATCTCTGCAAACGAGAGGTGAGCAGAGGACAGATCCGGGGTGGGATAACTACAGCCATTACACCCCATTGAGGGTCCCCAGGTCCCAAATATTTCAATTAACGGAAAAATCTGTCTCGTTTAGGTTCCCACCTAATCGATCATTGGCACCGACACGGCCCAAAGGAAAGTACTATTGCGTGTTTCACAATGATTATGGGCATGACACCAATGCCTGCAGACACCTAAAAAACGAAATAGAGAGGTTGGTAAGGTTGGGGGCGTTGAAAAGGTTTGTTGATGGCTCTCGCGACAGGGATGAAAAACCCAGAGCAGAGTCGGAAAAGGGGGAAGATAAAGAAGCTCCAAAAGACAAGCAGAGGAGAGAAGAGGACAGAGAATTACCCCCCCAATCGAAAAAGGGGTCAATCAATATGATAGTATGGGGTCCTTGGGGAGGAGACTCAAATCGGGCCCAAAAATCAGCAGCTAGATACACTCAGAGGTGGCATGAAGCAGAGGTCGGTCCATACCATACCAAAAGGCCCACCCGCAGAGCTGGGAAAGGACAAACAGAAGAATATTACGAAGAGGTCATGGAAGTACAACGCAGACCTGATATTGTGTTCGGTGAGGATGACGAGTCACCTCTCCTCAGACCTCACACCGATTCTCTAGTTGTAACAGCTGAGGTGGCCGGATACGATGTGTCTAGAATTTTTGTAGATACAGGGAGTTCTGCGGATATCATCTTTAAAGAATGTTTCGATAGAATGAACATCAACACGAAAATCAGGCCTGTACAAACAACTCTGTATGGGTTCACAGGAGGAGCGGTGCATCCCCTAGGAATGGTGACGCTTCACGTGTTGGTAGGAGTATGGCCCAGACAAAAAAGACTCATGACTGAATTCTTGTTGGTCGACTTGCCCTCAGCATACAGCATCATTTTTGGGCGACCTATCCTCAATGAATTGAAAACTGCCGTGTCCACATATTACATGAAGGTCAAATTCCCAACTTCGGCAGGCATAGGAGAACTGAAAGGACAACAGATCAGCTCGCAAAAGTGCTACGTGGAGGCAGTGAGGACTGCGGACAAACTGGCGCTTCCGCGCAGAAGTGGGGGAGATGTGACAGAGGTTGAACAAAAGAAGCAGAAGTTAGCAGATACAAAGAAAGAAGAAGAACTGGGAAAAATGGTGGTGGATGAGGAACTAGCATTAATAGAACTCTTCGTCGATAAAAAGGGTTTTCACACTAAAATCGGAACACGAATGGAGGAAGGCGAGAAGGCAGAACTGATAAGTTGTTTGAGAAGAAATGCAGATCTCTTCGCCTTTCAGCCGGCAGATATGACGGGGATCAAACCAGAAATAGCCATACATCGTTTGAATATATCGTCTGCTACCAGACCAGTAAAATAGAAGCTTCGAAATTTTGGAAAGGAGAAGGATGAGATAATTAAAGCAGAAGTGAAGAAGTTGATGGAATCTGGGCATATTGTGCCAATACAGTTCCCAGAATGGTTATCCAACGCAGTGTTAGTTCCCAAGCCAGATAAGAAATGACGAATGTGTATAGATTTTCGAGATCTAAACAAAGCCTGTCCAAAAGACCATTACCCATTGCCAAGGATTGATCAATTGGTAGATTCCACAGCTGGGTGCGAAAGGCTGAGTCTAATGGACGCATACCAGGGATATCATCAAATCAGCCTTGATCCCGTAGATGTAAAGAAGGTATGTTTTGTGACGGCAGGAGGAACTTTTGGGTACGTACGTATGCCTTTCGGGCTGAAGAATGCGGGAGCCACATATCAGAGGATGGTGGATAAATTGTTTAAACCCATGCTGGGAAGGAACATGGAAGTATACGTTGATGACATGCTGGTAAAAAGCCAAAAAGCAGCAGAACATATAACAGATCTGGAAGAAGCATTCCAAGTGATCAGAGGAAGCGGGATGAAACTCAATCCAGAGAAGTGCAGCTTCGGAGTCACCTCTGGAAAATTTCTGGGTTACATGGTCACAAAACAAGGAATAGAAGTAAATCCGACCAAGGTTAGGGCAATCATGGAAATGAAGGCACCAAAGAGTATAAAGGATGTGCAGAGGTTATTGGGCAGAATTACAGCTCTAAATCGCTTTGTATCAAAGTCAGCGGAAAGGAGCCTTCCTTTTTTCAAAATACTCAGGAAAGGGTGCAAATTTCAATGGGACGAAGGATGTGACAAGGCGTTCGATGAATTGAAACAATATTTAGCTGATCTGCCATTATTAGCAAAACCCGATAAAGAGGAAACCCTATACATGTACCTTTCGGTTGGTGAGGCTGCAGTGAGTGCTGTTCTGCTACGGGAGCAAGAGGGTAAACAGTGGCCCATATACTATGTCAGTCACATGCTGCAAGGACCTGAGATCCGATATTCAGAAATAGAAAAGGCAGGTTTGGCAATCATCACAACAGCTAGAAGGTTGCGCCCCTACTTCTTATCTCATCCCGTGATAGTCCGAACCAACTACCCATTAGGACAAGTGATGGGAAAAATCAGTACTTCTGGGCGAATGGTGAGATGGGCTGTAGAATTGGGAGCCTATGAAGTAGAATTCGAACCAAGGAATACAATCAAAGCTCAAGCTCTAGCTGACTTCATCCAAGAGTCCATCAGTCAAAATAATCAAACAACAGAAGAGTGGAGGATATTTGTGGATGGCTCGGCTACGAGAGAGGGATGCGGCGTAGGCATTCTGATGGAAGGGCCAGAAGGAGAAGTATTGCAATATGCTGTTAAACTTAATTATGCCGTCTCCAATAATGAAGCAGAGTATGAGGCGGTAGTCAGGGGAATGCAAATGATCGTAGAAGTAGGAGGAGAGAACTTGACAGCGTTCACAGATTCGCAGCTGGTGTACCAACAATTCCATGGGGGATATGAAATCAACAAAGAATCTTTTGAAAGGTATCTAGCAGAGATGACCAAATTGAAAAACCAGTTGAAAAAATTTGAGCTAAAACAAATCTCCAGAGCTGATAATGTGCAAGCCGATTATCTCGCTAAGTTGGCCAGCGCATACCCGCTTCTGCAACCGCGAAAGATAACTCTACTGGTAGCAGAACAGCTTCAGGCAGAAGTTGATGTAACCGAAGTAGAAGACAGAGAAGATTGGAGAACTCCCATCATAAACTCCTTGAAAGAAGTGGCAGATGTGAAAGAAGGAAAAGAACGTATAAAGAAAGAGGTTCTGAAATATTGCTTGATAGGGGAACATCTATACAGGAGATCTTTTACTCAGGCATATCTTAGATGTGTTGGGAAAGCAGAAGGAGAAACAGTCCTACGAGAAATACACGAGGGATGTGGAGGAGACCACGCTGGATACAAATCCGTAATTAGAAAAGCTCTAAGGGCAGGGTTCTTCTGGCCCACCATGAACGCTGATGCAAAAGAGCTGGTGCAGAGATGCAAAGGCTGTCAGATGGATGGATCACTCATTCACCTACCCGCAGAAGAGTTAGGCCAAATGCATTCACCATGTCCGTTCGCAAAATGGGAAATCGATCTGGTTGGACCTCTACTATTGGCCAGAGGACAAAAGAAATTCTTGGTGGTCACCATTGATTACTTCACAAAGTGGGTGGAGGCGGATGCCTTAAGTAAAATAGACGAGAGTAACATCATAAAGTTTTTATGGAAGCAAATATGTTGCCGGTATGGAGTCCCCCGAATACTTGTGTCAGACAATGGCACTCAATTTAATGGGAAAAAGATCCAAGGGTGGTGCAGAGAGATGAAAATTGAGCAAAGATTTGCAGCAGTAGCCCACCCACAAGCCAATGGTCAAGTAGAAGTCACTAATAGAACAATACTGAATGGGCTGAAGGCCAGAGTTGAAAGGGTGAAAGCAAATTGGGTTGATGAGTTAGACTCAGTGTTGTGGGCCTATAGGACCACCCCCAGAACTACCACCGGAGTTTCACCTTTTAACCTAGTGTATGGCGCTAATGCGGTAATACCAGCAGAAGTAGGTATGGAAACACACCGAATCATGACGTTTAATGAGGAACAAAATGATCAACTTCTGGCAGAAAACTTAGATATGGTCGAGGAAGAGAGAGAGCTGGCTCGATTGAGGGCAGACAAAATCAAAAGTCGTGTCAAAGCATTATATGACAGCAAAGTGAAAGTCAGACGATTCCAACAAGGAGATCTGGTAATGCGAAGGGCAGATGCACTAAAGCCAAGGGGAAAGTTGGAGCCAAATTGGGAAGGTCCATTCATTGTAACTGAGGTGTTAAGGGGAGGAGCGTATCGTCTAAAAGATGAAGAAGGAAAAGAAATCCCCAGATCTTGGAACATCTGCAACCTTAAAAGATACTTTGCTTAAGAGAGGGAAGTGTTGGCAGGAAAGGAGGAGATGACGAAAGGGAAACTTATCAAGTTCCTTGAAAAGCTTTAAAGGATCCAATTAGAAGAGAAGGGAAAGAAAGCAGTGAAATCCTTAGAATTTCAGATTGATGTAAAAGAAAATACAAAGCTCTTCTTTGGAGATCTATTTTATGAATATTATTCTCATTTATTATTATCGAGATTATGGCTTCTAATAGTCTCTGGGAATGCATCCATACATGTTGATAATTATGCATGATTACAAAATAGTGAAATGCTACCATAATCATATTAAGCACGAACATTCATTCCATAAAAAATACAGCATCACCACAGTATAGCCAGGATAATATAAAGATGGTCATAAGCGGAGTAAAACTGAATGTTAACAAAAGCAAGATGAACAAAAAGATAAGATTGTTTGTAAAACAGAAATAAACAAAGAGATAAAATGTTTGGAGAATAGAATTGTTTTTAAGCTTCAGAAACGTTGGGATCAGCAACGCCATCCAAGGAAGTAGGAGGATCGGCAGAAGAGCCAGCAGGAGGAGCTACGAGGGCCTCAACTCCTTCAGAGGACTGAGGAGGCACACCCTCAAGCAGCGGCGTTGCAATGGGATTAGCATCTTCTGCAAGTAAAGTAGAGACAAGGTCAGGAGAGTCTTCCCTAACCAAGATCAAATCTACTAGATCCCCCGAAGTATTCCCAGAAGGCGGGATTGGCGTAAAGTAGAGGGAAAGCAAGCGAATCAGGCTCTGGCAGAGACTCCAAATCCACCTGGGATGAGCAAAGATCGGCATAGGCCTTCTGAAGAACTGGGAGCCACCAAGGAGCTTCGATATCCTCATAAGGATCTCCCTTAAAGAATGGAGACGCCGGCACTTCTGCCAATGGACCGTTGATATCGAAATCACCAGAGAAGCCCTGATCTTCTGCCTGTTTAAGAGCAGAGCGGAACCCATAAGCATAATAATGACCTATATGAAGGCCAAAATCTGCCAGGGAACAGCTGCTCTTCAGATAAGCTTCTTTCAGACCCTCCACCAGCCCTTTCAGAAATTCTTGCCCAGCCCCAGTAAGGAGGAGATTCCGACGACACGCCTCAACCCCTTCGGCGTACTTCCTAGTCCCATAGAGGCGCGACTTCGCCTTCTCATCAGCCACTCGTTTTTTCTGGGAACTCACCTCCTGCAGCAGCTCAGACACCCGCTTGGATAGACCAGCGTTACTCTGCTCCAAACTGGCCAACTTCTGCTCAGACACCCGCTTGACCTCTGCCAACTCTGACTCCTTCTCGGCCAAAGCTCGCGAAGTCTCCACTTGATTCACAGCAGAAACCCTGGCCTGGAGTTTGCTAAAATACACAGCCGCCTAAAAAACAAAGAGTTTCATGATATGATGAAGAACAAATAAAAATGGCGGATAAAAGAATCGACTTAAAACTTATACCTTAGTCATATGGTGAGCACCCATCGCCAGTTCATTATCCAGCGGCTGCTGGCTCAGGAGTAGATTATCAGTAGAAGTGACAATCAGTTTCAAGAAGTGGCGGGACTCCTCGGCAGTGAGCTCCAAAATTGATTTTGGTAACTCCAAGGTAAATGAATCATTTGCAGAAGTCCGAATACGGCCGGTGCGAGGTCGATTGGAAGCATTGGCTGGGTTCTCTGGACCACCTCTCGGTGGAGACCGAAGACGTGGGCGGCGGGCTTCTGGCAAAGCATCTGCAGAGGTCAGAGTTCGGCGGGCCTCGCGGGAACCTCGTCGGTCAGAGCCGGAGGCAGTGCGGGGGGGGGGGGGGGGGAATCTGAAGGCAGTGTAGGAAGTACCCTCCTCCAAGATTGATCTGCAACAAGCAAAGAAAAGTATCAGAAGCCTTAACAAGAATGAAAACGTAAAAACCATAAACTCTAGAAGATAAAGAGAAAAATAAACTAATACCCAGATCTGATGGCGGAGAAACCTCTTCCAGAGAAAATCCAAACTGAGAAAGAATGGCTGGCTGTTCTACCAGCCCAGCCAGATCAAAAGGGCCCTCATCAATGAAAGATTGGTTCAATTTCTCAATCAGTTCCAGATCAGATTCAGGTAGGGTGTATTCAAAGGCTTTATCTAGGGGAGGCTTATTGTATATCCAGGTATGTGCAGGAAAATCCCAAATATTTCCAGGAACCCCAACATAAAAATATTCTTCTTTCCAGTTCTTATCTCTACTCTGGGGTTTCCCTAAAAATTTTATTATGCCTCGAGGGCCAGCGCTGACGTAGAAGAAAGGAGGTTTAAATTTCAAAGAATAATGTGAATAAAACATCTCGGCAGTAGGGTTACCCCCGTGACCTTTCAGAAGAGTGAAGAATCCTATCATCATCCGGAACGCAGAAGGGACAAATTGGTTCAAGGGAACTCTGTACAAAGAGGATAATCTACATAGATATTCAGGGATGGGGAAGCGAAGCCCTACTCGAAGTTGGTTCAACCAGAAACATAAATTGCACCCGTAGGGCAAGTTAGGCCTCTGAAAGGAGGAAAGTTTATACAAGGAAAAGTTCAGCGGAATACTAAAAGTGAGCCGAAGCACTTCTAGCCTATCTGCTGTCATCAAAGAAGGACCACCGACAGTATTGAAATTGGGATCAGAAGAGGAGAAGTTCAGAGGGTCAGCAGTGGAAACGGACTCCTCTCCATCAGAAGGAACAAGCTCAGGGGTATCAGAGAGATGACCACTCCTAGTGGGACTTAGTGACTCAGAAAGGATAAGACCCTCTAAAATCCTATGGGCAGGCATACCTAAGGAGTTACTATTATCAGAACACGACGAAGGAGCAGACGAAGCCATGAATGCAAACTTTAAACTCAGAAAACAAACAAAGACAAATGGAGAAAGGTATGCACAAACAATCCAACACTGATAAACCTAGGAAACACCTTATTATGTACTACCTTACAAAAATAAAATCAGCAAACGAAGATCAAGGGATTAAAGATTACCTTTCGCCATGGGAAAAGGAGGAAGCGAGAAGCGAAGAAATAGAGACAAAGGAGGAAAACCAGGGTAGCCAGGGAAAACGACTGCGCAAAAGAAGGAGAAGATCACCGGAGAGGGGGGTTAAGAGAGACATCACCGGAGGAACCACCGCACAGAAGGGGGTAAGAGAGGCGTCGCCGGAGCAACTGCTGCGCAAAAGGAAAGAAAAAGATCGCCGGAGAAGAAAATACAAGAAACGCTGCTGGAGGAAAGAGAGAGAGAGAGAGACGCTCGAGTATTTTTTTCCAAAATGGAATTAGGGCACAAAAGGAATTGAAAAGGACAAAGTATCCGAAAAGGTGAGATTTGAAGGGACATGCCTCGAAAAAGTGCGAAACAGGTACGATCCAAGCATTCTCTGAGCGACACGTGTAGAGTAGAGATCAAATACAAGTTGATACCAACAATCAGGAGGGAAAGATGAAATTTCGAAAATGCAGAAGAAGTATGCAAGAAATGCTGCAATCGACCAGCTCTGCCAAACCAGATCTGCTCGACCGCACCAGGGGGAGTAGCTAAGGGGAAAATTAGCTCTCTGCTCGAGAAGGAAAAATACAAGAAATGCTGCAATCGACCAGCTCTGCCAGACCAGATATGCTCGACTGCACCAGGGGGAGTAGCTAAGGGGAAAATTAGCTCTCTGCTCGAGAAGGAAAAATACAAGAAATGCTGCAATCGACCAGCTCTGCTAGACCAGATCTGCTCGACCGCACCAGGGGGAGTAGCTAAGGGGAAAATTAGCTCTCTGCTCGAGAAGGAAAAATGCAAGAAATGCTGCAATCGTCCAGCTCTGCCAAACCAGATCTGCTCGACCGCACCAGGGGGAGTAGCTAAGGGGAAAATTAGCTCTCTGCTCGAGAAGGAAAAATACAAGAAATGCTGCAATCGACCAGCTCTGCCAAACCAGATCTGCTCGACTGCACCAGGGGGAGTAGCTGATGTGGATAGAGGAAAGGGTTCCTCATATAATAAAGTCAGAGAATAGTAAAGATGATTAAATAAATACTCCATAAAGAGAATTTAGCAGAGCATGTGCAGAAGAAGTTCCAGCAGAGCATTCCCAAAGTGAATTCAGCAGAGCATGCGCAGAAGAAGTCCCAGCAGAGCAGTCCCAAAGCAAATCCAGCAGAGCACGTGCAGAAGAAGTCCCAGTAGAACATAAACAAATCCAGCAGAGCACGCGCAGAACAGAACCTAGTAGAACAGACCCAAGGAACAACTGACAGACGAACGGATGCAGACGAACGGATGCAGACGAACGAAAGCAACTGAACAGATTTTGTATACTCGAAGTAGGGGATAATAATCCAAAAGCAATGATGAAAAGCATGCCCTAGGGACCTACTGACGTGGACAGAAGGAATAACAGAAAGAGGAATATTCTAGAGGAGGAGAGGTGTACATAGAGCTATGGAAGAGGTACCTAGCACAAGAAATATGAAGAATGGCTTAAGGAACAAGAAAGAAGAGAAAAGGAAAATGGCAGAAATGCCCTCCCTCTCCCTTTTGTAGGGAACTAGTATAAATAGAAGGAAATATGTATTCCTAAGGACTTTTGAATTTTTCCATCTCCAATATAAAGAATATCTTTTCAATTCTTGAGAAACAAGTTGTCATTCACTATTTCATTAGCATATGTTCATGGTGTTATTCATCTTTTAATATTAATATACATGTTGGTTATCTATATTTGTATTCATTTTTGTTGATATCTCAACATATATACTAGTATAAAGCCCGTGTCATACACAGGTGTTATCAAAATAAATATTTTAAGAAATTAATATAAAATATAATACATTTTGAGTAAGAAATATAATAATTGGAAGAATATAATAATGAATAATATTTTTTAGTGATTAATATTTTACATTTTTTAAAGATTTTATGATCTTTTAAGTGAAGTTTGTAAGAATATTCATACAAATTCACACACATATACATTTATTAACTATTTGTTATATTAAAATTAATTTGGAATTGAAATCTATATAATAATAAGACATAAAATGCAATATATTTAGAGTATTTTTATAAATATGTATTATTAACGTAATTTTAACATCATTTTTAAATAGTATTTTATTTTATATATTAATATTAGAACAATTCAGTTTCTTAAATTCACTTAGGTTAATGATCTCTCTTACAAAAATATTTTCATGATAATCACATGATCTAAAAAGTATTTGTATATATTCTTAATTTATATACATAAGCTTTTTACTCATGTTATGTATGAAATATATTTTTTCCAATATTTAATGATTATATACATAAAAGATTTATTGTACGCACTAAAAATAATTGATTTTTTTTGCACTTGATATAACATATCTTGAATGCACCTAAATTTTGATTTTATTTTGATTTTCTAAAATTTTAATAATGAATAATATTTCTTTTTCTATTTCAAGAAGTGGGTTAATATAGATTAGATATTGATTGACAATTGAAAAAGAAAGTTAATAATTTATTTAATTTAGCATTAATGATATAAAATAAATTTAAATATAATATATATTTAATCATAATTTGGGAAGAAAATCAAATTAATGTGAGAGTGACATGTGTCCTCTAGTGGTTATTCCTTTAGTAGGTATATAGATATAGATTTATATACATAAACTTTTTACTCATGTTATGTATGAAATATATTTTTTCCAATATTTAATGATTATATACATAAAAGATTTATTGTACGCACTAAAAATAATTGATTTTTTTTTCTTGCACTTGAAATAACATCTTGAATGCACCTAAATTTTTATTTTCTAAATTTTTAATAATGAATAATATTTCATTTTATATTTCAACATTAAGAAAGTGGGTTAATATAGATAAGATATTGATTGACAATTAAAAAGGAAAGTTAATAATTTATTTAATTTAACATTCATGATATAAAATAAAATTAAAAATATAATATATTTTTAATCATAATTTGAGAAGAAAATCAAATTTAGGTGATATTTTCACCATTTCTCTTAGCTTGTCATTTAACATTTTTTTAAAGTTCAAATTTTAATAAAATATGGTTTGGGGGTAAAATTGTCATTTCCTTAATTTAATCTATATTAACCAATGTACCAAACAAGATTTTATAAACAAACTCATTTTAACTCACTTGCAATCATTCAAACCAAACAAAAATTTATTTAAACCTACATCTAAACCTACATACCAAACACTAAAATTAGCACTTTTTAATCATACATGAACAGTGCAATCCCACTTTTTTAATCAATCCAAACAATCCCGACCACCAAAGTAAACGGGCCCTTAAAGACTTGATTACGTATATAATTTGGTGTGGTCATATTGTTTAATTTTAATATTATTCCCACAATATAGTCATTAAATATGTTATTTTTATAATATTTAATTACATTGTCCACAATAAAATTTATATCTATATCTATATATATCTATATATATATATAAAAGCAGAATATTCTGTCAAAAATATCTACAATAAATGTCTCATTTATTAAATATTTTCATTTTAAGAAATCATTAATAACTTTTATTTTAAATTTATTAATAAACAAATACATAAATATTAATATTTAATACATTTAATTTTATATTTATTGCACAGAAACTGAAAAGAAAAAAGTAAATAGATAAATTTATCTATATATTTATATACTATAATAATAGAGGAAAAGTTTGAGATATTTACAAAAATATTATTTTCTCAACAAAAAAGTGTCGCATCAACAATACTTTTATTTTGCATTTTTTATTATTTAATCCATTCAATTTATAATATATATATATATATTGTATTAGTTTATTCTTATTTTATTAATATTAATTAAGTTATTTTTTATTGAATAATTTCTTATACACCAACAATAGGTAATGTTCAAACAATAATTTCAATAATAAATATTAATTTGTTTGGGGATAATTGTATCATATTTAATATAAATATAATTTATAAATAAGTGTAACACTATTAAAGATGCGTATATATACATGTATGTATATATATAATGTATTTAGTGTGAAATTATATGTCATTCTAAGTATTTTTTAAAAGTTGCAAGAAGATAATGGAGGAATTACCCAATCAATGTTGCCGACAGTTCTAACCAATCAGGATTGCCGACAGTCCAAAATGAAATTCAAATGTACTCAAATTTAGTTTAAATTCAAATTCAGTTTTCATTATAAATAGATGTATGCATTAGTTGAAAAGGCAGAACTCATTTAGCCAATTTCAGCTTTCAGCCTTTCTACCCTTTATTTTCCTTGTAATTCCATCAAAGTTGTAATCTTCAAAGTTTTCATAAATCAAAGTGTTCTACCAAGCAGACCTTTGCTTGAATTGTTTTCAAACTGTAAGTTTATTTATTGTTTTATTTTGTTTTCATGGCATTCTCATATAGACCTAGATTTTCTATTAAGATTAGAGCTCCATGTTGGTTTTGTGAAAAAATACCTAGATTAACTTTCCAATGTCCTTATTGTAAGAGACTTCCTAATTATCAAATTATTGTTAGACTTCCAATAGTCAGGCTTCCGCAGTAGAGTAGAATGGTATCAGAGCCAATTAGATCAAAGATTTAAGAGTTCTTTAAGTTTAAGATTCATATTTTTATAAGATTTGTTAAGACTTTCATAGTTCTCTGGAATAGGGTTTGGACTTTACGTTGGTAAGCTTGTAAGTCGGTTGGTAAGCCCAGGATAGAGGTGTTCCACGCATAGTGTTCCCGTACGACCCTCCTAGAACAGATAACTAGAAAAGATCTAAACAAACCTTAAGAAATATGGCGATTAGACTTAGAAAACTTTTAGATTTAGGATCTAATAGCTCAAATTACCAGAACATAGTGCAGAGTAATGAATATCATATGCCTATTAATTATTCAAATTGGACAATACCTAAAGAAAATATATATAAAGTAGGATCTACTAATTTCAAAGTTGTTTTTTCTATAAAAACACATGAAGAAACTTTAAGTATTAATGAAGAATCTCAAAGCATACCTTTACTAATGCATACATCTATTTATAATGAAAACTGAATTTGAATTTAAACTAAATTTGAGTACATTTGAATTTCATTTTGGACTGTCGGCAATCCTGATTGGTTAGAACTGTCGGCAACTTTGATTGGGTAATTCCTCCATTATCTTCTTGCAACTTTTGACTTTTCCTTCTAATCACCTTTTGAACTTTTGTTTTTGTCGGCCATTTCTTCCACTTTTGACAATCTTTCCAGCAACTTTTGACATTTGAGGCATACCTTTTGACTTTCATTGATAACTTTTGACACATGTGCTTCCCACTTTGAAAATTCTTCTTCATCTTTATCTTTCTCAAAAATAAAATGGGTCTTGTTCATCTTGATTTTCAATTGGTTTATTTGATGTGGATTCCTCTGAATTTGCTTTCTCTGTTTTCTGAGCCATAAATTCAAAAAATTCATTCTGCAATTCTGGATATTTCTTGAAGGTTTCAAACAAAATTTTATCCTTTGCTGAAAGTTCTCTGTCATCTTTATCTCTTTCTTTTCCCTTTGATGAAGGGGAAACTTCATTTTGATATCGAACCTTTTCACCTTTTTGAAGAAATCAGATAATTTATTTGAAATTTTTACTAATATATTATCAGTTTTTGGACTAAAGCTTACCTTTTGCTTTTCTAAAATGTTATTAATTTGAAAATATGGTTTTGAAATCTCATTGAAAGGTGTTTTTGGTTTATCAGCTTCTGATATCTTATTTGATATATGATCAACTTGGTTAGCTATTGTACTTAAAATTTGATTTGAAAATTATTCTGATGCATTATTCTATTAATAGTTTAATTATTATCATTTGCCATTTTGAAAGGATCAGCTATAATTTCTCCCTTAGAAATTTGAATTTTTAAAGGTTGAAGAGGAGGGTGAATAGCACTAACTACATCATTATTTGTTAAAGTTCATTTTTTGTATAAACTTGTATTAACTTTTCATAATGGTATTTCAAAAACCTTCCCCATTTGGTTTTATGAATGGTGGAAAAAGATAGGTTCTGATTCATCTATTCTTCCTCAAACAGTCAAAAAAGGTCTAGAAGTTTTCGTAGCTAGTTCTGTTGCCCCTGCTTATCAAAAGAGTCTGTTGTTTCATTCTGAGTTTAAGGTCCCATGGATTTTTGTCTGGGATTTAGGGTTTAGGGTATTCTTAAGAAACAACCTAAATTTTTATTTTATTTTGATTTTCTAAATTTTTAATAATGAATAATATTTCATTTTATATTTCAACATTAAGAAAGTGGGTTAATATAGATAAGATATTGATTGACAATTAAAAAGGAAAGTTAATAATTTATTTAATTTAACATTCATGATATAAAATAAAATTAAAAATATAATATATTTTTAATCATAATTTGGGAAGAAAATCAAATTAATGTGAGAGTGACGTCCTCTATGGTTACTACTTTATAATATAATAAAGATTTATATACATAAGCTTTTTACTCATGTTATGTATGAAATATATATTTTCCAATATTTAATGATTATATACATAAAAGATTTATTGTACGCACTAAAAATAATTGATTTTTTTTGCACTTGATATAACATCTTGAATGCACCTAAATTTTGATTTTATTTTGATTTTATAAATTTTTAATAATGAATAATATTTCTTTTTCTATTTCAAGAAGTGGGTTAATATAGATTAGATATTGATTGACAATTGAAAAAGAAAGTTAATAATTTATTTAATTTAGCATTAATGATATAAAATAAATTTAAATATAATATATATTTAATCATAATTTGGGAAGAAAATCAAATTAATGTGAGAGTGACATGTGTCCTCTATTGGTTATTCCTTTAGTAGGAACTAGACATCACCCTAAATACTGGAATTATATAGAATCTTAAATTCAGTTTCTCAAAATATAAATAAACTCCACTTCAAATTCTATTGTGGAATAGTCTCCTTTTTGGTGTGGCTATCAATCAAAGTGAGTTGTTGTTATATATATATATATATATATATATATATATATATATATATATAATTTCAATTAAATAGGAGCCATGGAAAATATGTTAAATGTATAGCAGATGTTGGATTTTAAATGGAAGATGTTAACATACTAGCATAAGTCCCGTGTATTACACGGTTTACATAAATTAAATTTATTAAAATAAATGTTTTAAATATTTTTTATATTGAAAATTATACATATCATTTTGTATGATATCCATCATCGAGTTGATGTTAAATTAGTGTAAGATTCATGTGTCACACGAATATTAATAGTACTACTTAAAAAATGAAAATTATTATTTATTTATCATTAATTCTTAATTTAATTAGCATGTAAATTAAAGTTAGGTTTATGTAACAAAATTCAATTATCATTTGATGCAAATATAACAGTCAATTAACTTCAATTAAAATATTTTGCAAAATGTTTCATTGGCAACCATTATCATCAACATTTTGGTTTTTATTTATTAACTCTTTTTTTATATTTTAATTATAATAAATCTCTCTATATATATAAAAGCAGAATATTTTGCCAAAAATAGCTACAATAAATGTCTCATTTATTAAATATTTCAATTTTAAGAAATCATTAATAACTTTTATTTTAAATTTATTAATAAACAAATACATAAATATTAATATTTAATACATTTAATTTTATATTTATTGTATAGAAACTCAAAAGAAAAAAGTACGTAAATAGATAAATTTATCTATATATTTCTATACTATAATAATAGAGGAAAATTTTGAGATATTTACAAAAATATTATTTTCTCAACAAAAAAGTGTCGCATCAACAATATTTTTATTTTGCATTTTGTATTATTTAATCCATTCAATTTATAATATATATATATTGTATTAGTTTATTCTTATTTTATTAATACTAATTAAGTTATTTTTTATTGAATAATTTCTTATACACCGACAATAGATAATGTTCAAACAATAATTTCAATAATAAATAATAATTTGTTTGGGGATAATTGTATCATATTTAATATAAATATAAACAAATAAGTGTAACACTATTAAAGATGTGTATATGTATATACATGTATGTATATATATAATGTATTTAGTGTGAAATTATATGTCATTCTAAGTATTTTTTAAATTAATCTTTGTAAGTGTCCCATCAACAAATTTTGCATTTTGCATTTTTTACTATTTAAACCATTTGATCTAATAATATGAATATTGTATTAATTTATTCACATTTTATCGATCTTAATTAAATTAATTTTTATTGAAGAATTTATTAAAAATCAACAATAGATATCCAAACAATAATTTCAATAATAAATATTAATTTACATGGGGATCAGGGGCGGATCTAGGATTTAACATTAGGGTGGGCTGAAAAGTAAATGTTTTAACATATTAAAATTTATACAATAATAAAATATTTCGAAGTTCACTTAAGTTGTGTTCTACGAGACTTCAAAACATAAAATTCATCAATAATTGAGTCTATGTCTATATCTTTAACAAAATCTCTCTCGATATAAAGCATCAGACTATCTCCAAGTAAATCATCCCCCATCTTGCTACGAAGTGCCGTCTTCACATGCTTCATTGCTGAAAATGCTCGTTCAGTTGTTGCAGTAGAAATAGGTAATGTCAAAACTAGACGAATCAATCTAGTTCTCATTTTTTTTATTGTAAAATAAAATGCAGGCAAAAAAAACTCCCATAAATAAAACCCTTTAATTTAAAGCTTTAGAGTGAGATAAAACAGTAAGTCAAAGACTCAAAGATGAAGTATTTATATTTTAATCATAAAAGAACAAAACAAAAAAGTTAAAATATAGAAGTGGAGTGTGTGGGTCAGTGGGTACCGTGTGTGTCTGCCTTCCACCATAGAAATCTGCAAATTTGTGAAGAAGATGTGTAAATTTAGGTTTTATATTTTGAGTTTGGGTGGGCTTGAATTGGATTGGGCTGGGCTTATATTATATATATGTAAAAGAAAATTGGGCTTGCACTGGGCTGAAGCCCAGTGCTGCCCTGTGGAAGATCCGCCCATGATGGGGATAATTTATACCATAATAATATAAATATTAAATATAACACTATTAAAGATGTGTGTATATACATATATGTATATATAATATGTATTTAGTCTGAATTATATGTCATCTTAAATATTTTTTAAATTATAAATATATCATAATCAATAAAATTTTAGTCTTTTACTTTACACTTAGAATTTTGTATATTTTTATATGAGAGTGCACATTTTAAATTTATATGGCTCATCTGATTATTTAAATTATATGTTTATTTTCTAATTATATTGTCATCATCGTGATCGTAGACTACTACTACATTTTGATTATGTGTTGAGCTTAAATTGTAATGACCAATGTCTTGCTATATCAATTAATTTACGTGATAATTATAAAGGAATAATTGTGTGCTATCTTCGATATTAAACGATATTAATAAAAAATTATAATTCAATTTATTTTGAAATAAAAAGTTGAAAATACATAATTGATCACAGTGTTTGCATCAAGTTCCTATGCAAAATTTCTAATTTTGTTGTGTAATGTTTCTATATATACATACGTATTCACACACACGTGTATTTAATTTAATAGTTGAATTTGATTTTTAATTCATAATTTTTTTTAGTTTTTTTAGTATATTTAATTTAAGTGACCGAAGATATTAGTTTGTAACATAGATGATAAAAAAATGTTTCGACTATAATTGTTGTGTATAAAGAAGTTTTAAAAAAACTTACGAACTTTACAGGTAGAATTTCCAATTTTGATTTGAAAATCATGATATTGATACTCTTCTTTTTAGTATTAACTAGCATAACTCCCGTGTATTACACGGTTTATATAAATTAAATTTATTTAAATCAATATTTAATTATTTTTATATTGAAAATTATATATATCATTTTGTATGATATCTATCATCAAGTTGATATTAAATTAGTGTAAGATTCATGTGTCACACAAATATTTTAATAGTACTAATTATAAAAATTAAAAATTATTATTATTTATCATTAATTCTTAATTTAATTAGTATGTAAATTAAACTTAGATAATATGTAAATCAATTATCATTTTATGCAAGTATAACAATCAATTAACTTCAATTAAAAAATTTATCTAAAATTTCATTGGCAACCATTATCATCAATATTTTGGTTTTCATTTATTAACTTTTTTCAAATATTTTAATTATAATAAATTAGAAATGTAAAGTGAATTAATTGAAATTGAAATTAAAACTAAATTAAAACTTTGATTGAGAAATATGATTAACCAGATGTCGATACGTGTCCCTCTTAATTATTCCTTCAGTATGAATAAATATAGATTTAAATTTAATCGTGCAATTTTTTAATAATCATTTAATATAATTGCAAACATCAACTTAAGTTAAAATATTAATAAGTTACAATTTCATTATCATCATAATTATTGACATTTTGTTATTCATTTATTATTATATCATTAAATACTCTATCATATAATAAATTATAAATATTAAATTAATCAATTAAAAATAAAATTTAATTAAATTAAGAATATGATTGACCAGAGAGTGACATGTGTCACTCTTGGTTATTCCTTTAGTAAGGATATAGATATAGATCATTAAATACTCTATTATAATAAATTATAAATATTAAATTAATTAATTAAAAATAAAATTTAATTAAATTAAGAATATGATTGACATGTGTCACTCTTGGTTATTTCTTTAGTAAGGATATAGATCATTAAATACTCTATTATAATAAATTATAAATATTAAATTAATTAATTAAAAATGAAATTTAATTAAATTAAGAATATGATTGACCAGAGAGTGACATGAGTCACTCTTGGTTATTCCTTTAGTAAAGATATAAATATAGATATAGATATAGATTATAAGTATTAAATTAATTAATTAAAAATGAAATTTAATTAAATTAAGAATAGAATTAACCAGAGAATGACATGTGTCACTCTTGGTTATTCCTTTAGTAAGGATATAGATATAGATATAGATTTATATACATAAACTTTTTACTCATGTTATGTATGAAATATATATTTTCCAATATTTAATGATTATATACATAAAAGATTTATTGTACGCACTAAAAATAATTGATTTTTTTTTTTTTTGGCACTTGAAATAACATCTAGAATGCACCTAAATTTTTATTTTATTTTGATTTTCTAAATTTTTAATAATGAATAATATTTCATTTTATATTTCAACATTAAGAAAGTGGGTTAATATAGATAAGATATTGATTGACAATTAAAAAGGAAAGTTAATAATTTATTTAATTTAACATTCATGATATAAAATAAAATTAAAAATATAATATATTTTTAATCATAATTTGGGAAGAAAATCAAATTAATGTGAGAGTGACGTCCTCTATGGTTACTACTTTATAATATAATAAAGATTTATATACATAAGCTTTTTACTCATGTTATGTATGAAATATATTTTTTCCAATATTTAATGATTATATACATAAAAGATTTATTGTACGCACTAAAAATAATTGATTTTTTTTGCACTTGATATAACATCTTGAATGCACCTAAATTTTGATTTTATTTTGATTTTCTAAAATTTTAATAATGAATAATATTTCTTTTTCTATTTCAAGAAGTGGGTTAATTAATATAGATTAGATATTGATTGACAATTGAAAAAGAAAGTTAATAATTTATTTAATTTAGCATTAATGATATAAAACAAATTTAAATATAATATATATTTAATCATAATTTGGGAAGAAAATCAAATTAATGTGAGAGTGACATGTGTCCTCTAGTGGTTATTCCTTTAGTAGGAATATAGATATAGATTTATATACATAAACTTTTTACTCATGTTATGTATGAAATATATTTTTTCCAATATTTAATGATTATATACATAAAAGATTTATTGTACGCACTAAAAATAATTGATTTTTTTTTTTTTTTTGCACTTGAAATAACATCTTGAATGCACCTAAATTTTTATTTTATTTTGATTTTCTAAATTTTAATAATGAATAATATTTCATTTTATATTTCAACATTAAGAAAGTGGGTTAATATAGATAATATATTGATTGACAATTAAAAAGGAAAGTTAATAATTTATTTAATTTAACATTCATGATATAAAATAAAATTAAAAATATAATATATTTTTAATCATAATTTGGGAAGAAAATCAAATTAATGTGAGAGTGACGTCCTCTATGGTTACTACTTTATAATATAATAAAGATTTATATACATAAGTTTTTTACTCATGTTATGTATGAAATATATTTTTTCCAATATTTAATGATTATATACATAAAAGATTTATTGTACGCATTAAAAATAATTGATTTTTTTTGCACTTGATATAACATATCTTGAATGCACCTAAATTTTGATTTTATTTTGATTTTCTAAAATTTTAATAATGAATAATATTTCTTTTTCTATTTCAAGAAGTGGCCAAGTGGGTTAATATAGATTAGATATTGATTGACAATTGAAAAAGAAAGTTAACAATTTATTTAATTTAGCATTAATGATATAAAATAAATTTAAATATAATATATATTTAATCATAATTTGGGAAGAAAATCAAATTAATGTGAGAGTGACATATGTCCTCTAGTGGTTATTCCTTTAGTAGGTATATAGATATAGATTTATATACATAAACTTTTTACTCATGTTATGTATGAAATATATTTTTTCCAATATTTAATGATTATATACATAAAAGATTTATTGTACGCACTAAAAATAATTGATTTTTTTTTGTTTTTTGCACTTGAAATAACATCTTGAATGCACCTAAATTTTTATTTTATTTTGATTTTCTAAATTTTTAATAATGAATAATATTTCATTTTATATTTCAACATTAAGAAAGTGGGTTAATATAGATAAGATATTGCTTGACAATTAAAAAGGAAAGTTAATAATTTATTTAATTTAACATTCATGATATAAAAAAAAATTAAAAATATAATATATTTTTAATCATAATTTGGGAAGAAAATCAAATTAATGTGAGAGTGACGTCCTCTATGGTTACTACTTTATAATATAACTAGCGTAAGTCCCGTGTATCACACGGGTATTTTAATACTAATTAAGAAATTTAAAAATTGTTATTTGTAGAGAAATTTAATTATTATTATTATTCATTAATTTTTAGTTTAATTAGTATGAATTTGAATTTCAATTGAGTGAAAATTTTTAGTTTTCAATTAGTATAATTGCAAACATCAACTTAATTAAAATGTTTCTCCAAAATTTCATAATTTACAATTTTATTATGAATCATAGTTATTAACACTTTATTATTAATTATTATTATCTCATTAAATGTTCTGTTATAATAGATTATAAATACTAAATGAGTTGATTTAAAATTAAATTATAATTAAATAGGATTAACCAGAGAGTGACATGTGTCACTCTCGGTTATTCCTTTAGTATAGATATAGATAAAGATTTATATACATAAGCTTTTTACTCATGTTATGTATGAAATATATTTTTTCCAATATTTAATGATTATATACATAAAAGATTTATTGTACGCACTAAAAATAATTGATTTTTTTTGCACTTGATATAACATCTTGAATGCACCTAAATTTTGATTTTATTTTGATTTTCTAAATTTTTAATAATGAATAATATTTCTTTTTCTATTTCAAGAAGTGGGTTAATATAGATTAGATATTGATTGACAATTGAAAAAGAAAGTTAATAATTTATTTAATTTAGCATTAATGATATAAAATAAATTTAAATATAATATATATTTAATCATAATTTAGGAAGAAAATTAAATTAATGTGAGAGTGACATGTGTCCTCTAGTGGTTATTCATTTAGTAGGTATATAAATATATATATTATTACGTGTTACATATATTAATTAGTGATGTATAATCATTTGTTTTCTATATGCAACCATGATTTAAACCACACTATAAAAGAAGAATAAACATCATAAACAAACTTCTTTACTAAATTCAATAAAAGAGAAACTATATGCATTCTTCTTTTTAATCAATTCGAGTTGCAAATCATATTGCATCCTATCATATTTAAGATGTTGTCCAGAAATTCTAGATGCAGTAATAACCAAAGCAAAACAATGGAGTGAATAATCTTTTATCAAAATGTACTTGTGAGTACTGAAGATGGAAGAGCAGCAGTGCTGCATCAAGATATTCTACCAGGCAACCAAAAGCCGATTTTCAGGAGAAATTGCGATAGGGACATACTTGACAAGCTTGGATTTTAGTCCTTGATCCTTCACCCACATCAGCCTACCAACGTCGATAATATCCTTGCACATGTAGCCCAAAACTGCTCGATCAATGGCCTGCATGTTCCTCACTGTATCTTCAACTCCGCATGATTTTGAGTCCACGAAGAACTCTTTCTTTTCACTCCTAGAGCCCAATCAACGAAAAGTTGTATACAGAAAAATGTAAACAAAACATATAGAGCTTTATGAAAGCCTAAAATGGATGAGAGACAGGGATGCTTACTTTATCTCAAGCGGAGGCGAGAAATCCATGACAGAGAAGTCTGAACCATGATCAGCGTCAACTGCCCAGCTGGTGCACCATGAGATTGCGTGGAAATCTTCCTTGGTGAAACCCATCTCGTATATGTATCTCTTATCTGTAGACTGAGACAGTTAAGTGAATTTCCATTATGTGCAGATAAAAAATAAAGATTGTTGTGATGATTACTTATATAACTTCTCCACTGGCAGAGATGATGGCAACATGTAGCAATAGCTAAGCCTCTTCGACGACAACTTGCTTGGGACTGAGTAGCAGTGACTTCATTGGAATGTTGCTCAATGCAGCATCTTAAGGTCATATCTGGATCAAGTTTTGCATGATTATAAAAGCTCAATGTCTGATGAAATATGCCGGTTGCAAAAGTTTTGATTACCTGTGGCAGGCCCACATAGATGTTTGCCAATTGCAATATAGCCTATTCCTTTCAATGATTCTACGGCATTCAAATTTAGATCCTCGACTGCAATTGAAGGTGTTAAAAGCAACAGATCAAGTTCAGACACTTCCTCACAGAGACCAAACTAACTTAACTTGTTATGAAGACACACCGAATTATTTTCATCACATGCTAAAAAATTCTCAAAGGTTGGGAAATTATAGGGCATTCAAGTGTATGATTAAGCTTGACTATGTGTAATGTCATATACATCTACCTCACCCAGAAAAGTACACCATTCAAGATCTTGATTGAAATACTTTCACTATTATCTTAAACTGTGTTTATCTTACAAGTAATAACGTTTTCAGCCAAAGCATAAAGCGGGACATTTTGTTTTATTAGCATCACCATTGAACTACTATTCACATCACATGTTATGAGTCTCTGCTTGCAGCTATTTAGACTTAAAGCTACTTTCGACAAACTATGGAGAAAATTTGATATCCAACAAAATGTGGTGGTAGCTAGAATTGAATAACTGACTAGCCACAGGTATCAGGATCTTGTCCTCAAGTGAACAGGACACGGGCCTGTAGATGGAATCATTAAATGCAGAATCTAATTCTACACTGCAGTGGTAGCTTGACCGCAATGCTCCACAAATGCATCCAGTTATCACTTTCAGGGACCATCGATTTTCAACCACTGACTGCATAGTAAGCTATTTGTCATCCAGAAGCATAACATCGAAGGAAGAGACATTCATAACTAAACTTAAAAAGTCTGGTGAAAACAAAACAAGAAAATAAATGAAAGAATGTATTTTGCAAAAAACACAAGCCAGGTTAATTGAGTGAACTTAAAGTGAACTTAAATCATATAAATCTTTGGGTGAAGACTTCCAGAATGACTTCAAGTAAGAATGAAGATCCTCAATATGTAATACGAAATGCAATAAGCAAAGCGAAACATATAAGATGTGAAGTAAAGATATTTCAAGCACTAGAAAAAACAAGAGAAACAAGGAATTGGAGAACCTACTGTCAATCCTCAACCTCTCTAATACTAAGCTCTCCTTCTGTCGCAAGCTCCGATCTGCCTAATAGTTAGCGTTAGGATTAAGACATATTAGTAGCATACATCTGAGCTAAAGATACCACTGTCACACCTAAATTCATGATCACCACCACAAAGTACAGAATAGAAAAAGGCCGACGACTGTAAAGAAAGAAATAGTTAAGAGATACTGACTTTTAACTTATACGACTTCCGCTCCACCAATAACACCTTCTTTATCCCATAACAATCTGCAAGCATCTGTGTCAAGTACCCTCTTCCAGCACCAAACTCGACTACAGCAGAGACATCGGTATCCTCCTCTATCTCTCTCTTACAATCATGCTGCTCACATGTCGTGTTAGAACTCAAACAAGGTTCTTTTAACACCCCAAACTTTTCTAAATTCCCAAGAATCGATGCCTGCTGTACAACATGTTTCTCCTGATATGGTAGTTTCCTGAAATCAGCGAATACTCGGTCAACTTAAGTTCAACTAAAGCTGCTTATGCACACAAGAAAATATAAGGACATGAACTTTGTAAGAATACTTGTCAACTTCTCTATTAGTCCAAATGCTACAAGCTTCTGGAATCTTGTAAGAATCGGGAATGCTGCTGCGGATCGATGAATGAACGGACTTGATCTTCTCAATCAAATCCAAGAATTTCGGCACAGACATCGCATAGACTGCATTCCTTTTCATCTCCGAAGTGAAGATAGAATAATTGGGGGCTAGTTTCTCTTCCTTTTGTTCTTCCTCATCATCTTCTCTTCCACCATTGATGCCCTTTTGATAGAAAGGTTGACGCGAAAGAGACTGTGCTTGTTTCAGCATTGGGCATCTATTCAAGTGACTTTCAAGATTTTCCTCAAGCACAGAGCTACCAAACAAGCATAGCTAATTAACACTAAATGTAAATCAACACTGTAATTAATGATTATGCAAAGATGTAAGAAGAGGTAGTACTGAGAAGGGTCAATTGGGCATGGAATCCACTTTGCATCGGACCTCTCTGTGTGGTTTCCGCAGAATCTAAACCGATGAAATTAAGACACATAATCAGCAATGGTAGAGAGAGAGAGAGAGAGAGAGAGAGAGAGAGAGAGAGAGAGAGAGAGAGAGATTACGGAGAATCAAGAAGAGTGGAATTAGCACAAAATCTCTTCTTCTTTGGGAGCCAGAATTTGCAATGACTTGCCATTGTTTTACTGTTTGTTTACCTGCTTGGTCTTAAACCCTACTCTCAACTGCTTTTGTAAGTTATAGAAGAACACGCTTTTATAAAGTCGTTCTACCTAATGTGGTTTTTACCTTATCAAAAATTTCATCACATATACGCCACTCAATGTTTCAGTATGGAGATTTAATTTTGATATACCGCAAAATATTGGTTATACCAAAATGAAAAATATATATTGAAATTTTGATATCTCGAAAATATGATTATATCAAAATGAAAATTATTTTATCTATGAATTTATTAATATATATATAAATTTATATTAGTATTTTTTGGTTACCTAAATACTGAAATTTGGAAAATATTAAACTAATATGGTATCGAAATTTTTGGTATGATGTTATATCATACCGAAATATTCAATATTTTCAATATTTTTTAGGGGTTAATTGCGCGAAACCCCCTCGTGTTATAAAAAACTTGCATCGGTCCCCCTTGTATGAAAGAAATTGCGCGAAACCCCCTTGTGTTTCCGAAAAGTCGACACGAAATCCCTAATTCTGTTAAACTTCACGAATTTGTGTTGCACGCGCTGAATCTGCGAATTTTCCTGATTTCTGACCGTTATTTGCAGGTAAAATTACTACTTTGCCCTTGCCTTTTGTTTATATATGTGTGTGCATTGTCCAAAAATAGAATAGCATGAAAACATAAAAAAATCAGAATAAAAATAAAAAATCAGAATAAAAATAAAAACATAAAAAATCAGAATAAAAATAAAAACATAAAAAATCAGAATAAAAAAAAATCAGAATAAAAAAATTCAGAATAAAAAAAAATCAGAATTAAAAAAAAAAAGGAACAAGGTCTTCTTCTCCAACCAGCCCGCCGCCGCCAGAGTTGTTCGGAAGAATCCAGGAGCTCAGCCTGCAACTTCAGGAGCGATCTAGCTGGGAATTGTTGGCAAGAGTCACAAATATGAAGTGAACTCCCGCCCCTCCCCCCACACCCCCCTCCTGCAGCCCCCTGCCCCCCGCCCCACCCCCCTCCTCCAACTCCAGCCCCTCCCCCCACACCCCCCTCCTGCAACAACTGCAGCCCTGCCCCTGCCCCCCTCCCAGCCCCCTGCTCCCCTCCCAGCCCTGCCCCTGCCCCACCCCCCTCCCAGCCCCCTGCTCCCACCCCACCCCACCCCCTCCCCCCGGTCCCACCGCTTCAAGCACGAAGCTTACCTTGTTTCTAGGAAACGAGGGCTCCCTAGTTCTGTACAGAGAAGAGTTTAAGCAAGGGGCAAAGCAAAGAGAGAAAGCTAGTTGATGGGCCACCGCCGCCATAGCCAACATCTTCATCTTCTTCAGAAATCTGGGTTTTAGTTTCTTGATTTACAGATTTTTTTGCATAAAGTCTCAATCTTTTGCAGCAAATCTCATTTCTGCAGTAATTTTTGTAAGGAACAGTAAGTGTTGAGGCCCAAGGCTTAAATGTCAGGGGCATAACAGGAATTCGAGGGAAGAAATTTAACGGCGTGAACACCCGTTAGTCAAAGTGGGACGTGTGTCGACTTTTCGGAAACACGAGGGGGTTTCGCGCAATTTCTTTCATACAAGGGGGACCGATGCAAGTTTTTTATAACACGAGGGGGTTTCGCGCAATTAACCCTATTTTTTAGTACGATAACTTCGGTTTTTCGGATAATATTCCCCGCCCCTAATTTTACTAGCTTCAAGACTTTTTAGTGGGCCATCCTTACTCGGCCCATATGATTCTTTCAAAAGAGCCCAATTCAGGCCTGGACCATTTAAGCCCACCAATTAAGAAAACCCTAATCTATATAAATCGAGCTTCTGCTGCAAAACTCTACTCTCGCAGTCTCATTTCGTCCACACCAAAACCCTAGCCATTGCAGCCCCTCCGCCGCGAAGATGCAGATCTTCGTCAAAACCCTAACGGGTAAGACCATCACCTTGGAGGTTGAATCCTCCGACACCATCGACAACGTCAAGGCCAAGATCCAGGACAAGGAAGGCATTCCTCCGGACCAGCAACGCCTCATCTTCGCCGGAAAGCAGCTCGAGGATGGCCGCACGCTTGCTGACTACAACATCCAGAAGGAGTCGACTCTCCATCTCGTCCTCCGACTCCGCGGTGGTGCTAAGAAGCGCAAGAAGAAGACCTACACCAAGCCGAAGAAGATCAAGCACAAGAAGAAGAAGGTTAAGCTCGCTGTTCTCCAGTTCTACAAGGTCGATGACTCTGGAAAGGTGCAGAGGCTGAGGAAGGAGTGTCCGAATACCGAGTGCGGTGCTGGAACCTTCATGGCCAATCACTTCGACAGGCACTACTGTGGTAAGTGTGGGCTCACTTATGTCTACAATAAAGCTGGTGGAGATTAAGCTTTTCAAGTTTATGAGAGAATTTTACATGTCATATTGTCGTTTTTGAACAAATTTTATTATGACTGTTATCTAGGTTTTTTGAATTATCGATTTCGGTTTAATTAATGTCCTTGAGATTGCAATTTTAAGTTTTAATTTTGTTTACAATTCAGCTATCCTATTTGATATTTTTATTTACAGTGCTTACATTATGTCAATTTTGTGGATATTTTCTGCGAAACGTGTGTTGATCGTTTTGAATGTGCCGCTGAGAGATGATGTGATTACACTGAATTTGTAGGAAGGATTAGTGTTATTCAAGGGAAACCTATACTGCAACTCTTTTAACTCATAATTGATATTCGGTGTTTTATTCCAATTTTTTTCCATGTATGCTACTTTTTCATCAGCCTTTTCATCTCTCTCTCATCAGCTTTGTCATTGTGTGTTGTATTTCAAAATATTTGTTCTCATGTTTGTCAGCCATGAATATGCTGCACTTATCATTTAACATTGTCGTTTGCATTTTCTTTAGTGTTTGTAACAAGCCTGAACTAAATCTTGGCTTCTAACTTGGATTAATGACAGCACTTTGGATTCTACATCTTACCTGGATGGTTAACATATTTTCTGTTATCGTTTTTCTGGTTGAACCTAGATTTGTACCTACATTTGATCAAATTGCTTATCAATCAACTTATAGTTTTACTGCTTTCCAGCAGTGAAACTGGAAGTGATTTATTTTTTATTTGCCTCTTTCAGCTGTTGTTGCTTGCATATAATGTTAGGGTGGATTCTAGTAGCAATGATCATGTTGGAATTTGGTTGGTGTTTTTCATTTTCATATTGCTTCCCCATATAGTAGATGTATTGGAACCTTTTGTTTTACCATTCTGTATGTTGGCCAAGACCCAAACTTTATTGATAATGAATCTCGAATCCAGCATTTTTGTGTTTGTTTTTAGAAACTAATCTTGCTGAAAGGTCTTATTAGCCATGCTGGGGTAGCCTCAAACTCAATCAATTGAAACGAGGATTTTATAGTATATTGTGAAGGGGATTAGTTCAGTTGGTTTATGTGCAGTTTATCATGTAATGATTTGTTGTGAACTGCTAACACTTACATTTACTGGGTAGCTCATACAAACGACACCAATGCAGTCATTTGTCGTGAATTACTTTGCGTTTCTATTCATCTTTTGTCTGGATTTTACTTGCTTCTGTTTATAATCTCTATTTATGTTTGTGTGTACAATATTTTTCTGAGTGCTGCATGAATTACGCTCACGCACCTCTTGCCATACTTGCTCCGTATTTTTGTCTGGCATCATTTGTGTTTGCAACTGCGATTGATTGGTCACTTGATAATTTTGTTCAAGAATAAAATACTCTTATCAAGAACCAAAGTGAAATGGATAATATTATACTTGTAAGAAACGATTGTATGAACGTTTACATCAGCAGTGAAGTTGAGTCAATAATGTGCAGCATGAGTTATTTATTGTGTCTAATAAACATTGCTGCCTCCTAAGAATATTTCTAGAGTCCAATCTTCAATGGCTGGCACAAGCTATGCTTCTTTCTTGTCTA
Source organism: Scutellaria baicalensis (assembly GCA_005771605.1). Classification (NCBI taxonomy): domain Eukaryota; kingdom Viridiplantae; phylum Streptophyta; class Magnoliopsida; order Lamiales; family Lamiaceae; genus Scutellaria; species Scutellaria baicalensis. The sequence goes on along the minus strand of CM016723.1, from coordinate 31,361,621 downwards.
TCGGAAACCTGCGAATTGAGAAAAGATGTTCAGAATCCTCTGTAATTCCATTTCCTTTGCTTTATCTAAATCAATTGTGATCTTCCATGGCTGAACGTTGCTTCATACACTGCAACAAGTCCTTTCCTTAGCAGATAACTGTATGTACGTTTTCGTAAATAAGGAAAAAACTAAACTTGGAACCGGTTTGACCTCACGAATGCACGGGGAAACATTCTTGAGAAAGTTGTGTTCTTTGCTTTTTTAAGCATCACATACAATCCATAACAGGGAATGTGAGTCAGAGCCAGAGCCAGATACCTGAAAAACGAAACGTCCGTTTATACGTAACATGAATGAGTAGTTTTGATGTGTAGGGAAGCAGAGCAATGCTCTTACCATAGAGGGGCAAACGGCGTTGAAAGATCAAGAAAAGGATATGGCCACCTGCGAATAATTCTTCAGTGTAAATAGAGATAAAAGTTGAACATTGATGATGAACTAAATCTAATGGTGTGTAATTACCATGTTAAGCAGCATGTATGAAGAACCCACTGGAAGACAACATAAGAACAGCTCCACAGCACAAAGTAAATGAGGCCAAACCACGTAAATGGCTGAAATACGAATATATCAATTCTTTTAGTGCATTCTCTAGTAACAACAAAGGCGAAATGGAGGTGGAAATTGGACTCGTACCAAGCGATTGAGAGTGGAATCAAGGATGAGAAAAACGGCATTTACAGAATGCATACATCCAAGCAACTGCCATATGGTAACAAACATTAAGTGTACGTTCCAAGTATTTATGGTGAATGTAGTGCGAAACATAAACGAGTAGGAACATAGGATAGCGAAACAATCAACCTGATGCTCGAGAAAATCAATAGGGGAAAAGTGCGACATAAAGAAAAATAATGCTTACAAAGGTGAGCTGAAAATTTTCTCCCGTCATGAATGGGAGCAGAAGACCCCAAAAGACAATGTCCGTGAGGATAACAGCACCCGCACATGTCTGTTCAGCAACAAATAGCCGGCATAAAATTAAACTCCTAGAAATGCTATGCATATGCAAAGGCAGCTCAAAAAAGTTTCAGCTCACATTCATTCCACTTAGGATGTGTTTGCTTCAATTATTGATTGAGCTTGATTATATCCATGGAATTATTGAGTTGCATTGAATATATGGGATAAGATATTGATTCATCTTCTGGGTGATATCAAACCGGACCTTTTTATATCATGGATTTATATTTTTCAACCAAACAAGTTAATCTCGTTGACACGGTATCTAATAAGGGTGAGCAAATGGACCCTTAACTTCTACACATCTTATCCATCAGGCGACAAAAGTGAGTAAGTAGTTTCTTTAAAGAATGCGATGCTTATGAACACTGCCATTAATGGACCTCAAGGAGGTGAGAAACAGGACAGGGGATTCTTGTCTAGCTTCAAGAACATTACACTAGTAAGTGATTATGAAGTCAAGCCCATGATCACCCTTGTTTAGTGTCTTAGCTTGCATGATCATCTAATCACTGCTTTCGTTGAAATAAAACACACACACACACACACACGACACAAACCATGAAAGTTCGAAATCATGGAAATTGGATAGACTGACATGATAAACAACTTGCAAAAGGTTGTCCAGAAATCCAAGCTGCTCATCAGGGCTGAAACCATCGGAGCTACGTCCGTCGCCCTCTTCCGATTCCTTTTTCAAGAACCTGTCCGTCTCCCCGATCTGAGTCGATTTCCTCGCATAAATCCTACACCCCTTTATAGATACAATGGTGGCAAGCTACATTTGAACAAGTAAACATTGAGCAAAGTTGACATCCCAGGATATATGTTAGATTCCAGATACCAAAATCAGATCACTAAGCAATCAAGAATGAGAAAAGTGAGGTTTCACATACTGCAAAGTAGACCATAACCAATGCAAATGTCCACCTAAAACCAAGTCACACAAACTCAAATTAGCACCCATAGATTGAGAAACTTGATCACATAAACAAAAAAACCCAGATTTGATTTTTCAATAAAATAGTAATTTCAATCGATAAGGGTGAAAAATAGCTTACTGGGTGTAGAAAAAGAAGACAAAGAATCCAAAGACAGCAACGGTCTGATAAAGCAAGAAAGCCATGGAAAGAAACGCAAAAGCTCTATAGAGGAGAAGCCATCGAGGATGGAGGTTTCTCCAGCATGGGGCCCACAGATCGACGGGCTTCAGGCCTCCGCCTCCGCCGCCCCTTTGCCGGAGGAGGTTGATTGCGGCCGCCGTGGGGAGGAGGATGATGAGAGCACAAACCACCACTTGCCACTGCAACCACAATTCCAATCCCAAACCTGCTTTTGAATTCTCCATTTCTTTTTTCTGTAATTACGTGTGCTGAATTTTGAAGAAAAATTGTGTGGAAAAATAGTAATTATAAGGCAATGGACTCAAGACACTATGAATTAGAACTGGAAGCTAGCATATGACTTCATTATTTTCTCTCCCAAATTTATTGCTAACTTCTTTCGGTTGGCAAAATTGGTGGGGGCTGACACCAACATTTATAAATAGAGTTAATATTCAATAAATAACCCTTTAAACTGTATTTGGTTTTGTACTTAATTGTCTAATTTTCTTTTCGATTGTAACTAGTAAATCTAATCTTTGTGCAAGTCGTAAATGATAATATGAGGCAATCGAAACACCATTTTTTGTCAAATTGAATCACATAAGAACTACTTCAAGAAGATATTTCTATCATTTTAGATTTAATTCAGGAAATAACTAAGATTTTTAAGCCAAATATCCATTATTCATAATGTTTAATTTGTTTGTACACAACAAAATTGAGAAAGAATGTTGAGGGTTAGAGTTTGAAAGTATGATTCCTAATTATATCTTATAAAATTAAACATAAAATCATACAAATACCCTCATAAGTAGAGGATGTGTCTCGCACGTGATTCGCTCTGACAGTAAAATAGTGTTTTAGTGGTTTTAGATGGTCATTTGCAGGGGTTAGATTGTTAGTTGCAATCCAAAAAAGTTAATATAGTGAAGTTCAAAAACGAGTATTGTTTGGATCATTATTTGTCATTAACTCATATTTATTATGTTTTTTTGAAACTACAAGCCCAAATCTCGAGTGAGTCATTTTTATTTTTATTTTTGATCAAATTGCACTAGAAATGAGATAAATCGGACCTCGCCGACTCGATTTTTGCATCCAAGTCACTTTGGTTTTAGAGGAAAAAAAATAATTTCGATTTTGATTGAAATCGAAGCGATTGATTGCTCATCCCTGCATTTATTGTGCCTAACCAATGATAGGACAATTGATTGCCACATTTTATAAAAATAAGAAGAAAGAATATGAGCGAGCAAGTGCCACCTAAATATGGTTTAGTAATTGGGGTTCAAATAATAAGTGAGGATGATGAACACAAAACTTATCCATTACATTAATGGGCCTACTGTATCAGTTTAGCCCAATTGGAATGGCCCTCAGTTTTTATTTTTTAGTAAGATGTACTTTATCAAGATTAAGAATTGACCGATTATTAAATCTTGGATGCAAATTTCTTTTCTCTAAGTAATTAATTATTACCATCTTCACTCCTACTTCTTTCACAAATCGATAAATGATTAACTTTTATTAAAAAGAAAAATTCATAGATATTTGAGAAGGTACACCTCATGGGTCGGATCGGACCGTCCCAGTCCATATATTTTCTTAGTACATGAACTTTTTAGGTTTGACCTTTATATTATGTTAGTCATATATTTATATTGTATTAATCATATCTTTATATCCAAATTCCACACAAAAACTTTTATGCATCAAGTGCATGGATCTAGGATCCATGCACCTGACCCAACCCGCGCGTGTAAGCATTTCCACGCGCGTCCCACGCGCCTGGGTTGATGTGCTCAAATCCACTCAAATTCGCTCGTTAAGGATACCTTTTAGTTATGTTAAGAATACCTTTTAAATCCTGATTTCAGGTTACATACCACGTTATGTTAAGCATACATTTTAGTTATGTTAAGCATACCTTTAAGTTATATTAAATATACATTTAGTTATGTTAAGAATACCTTTTGGTTATATTAAGCATATATTTAGGTTATGTTAAGAATACCTTTAGCTGATGTTAAGGATACCTTTGAAATCGTGATTCCAGGTTCCTTTGAAATCCTGATTTGATACCCTTCGAATTAATTTGCTCCAGGTCACATACGTACCTTTACGTTATATTAAGAATACATTTAGGTTATGTTAAGGATACTTTTATGTTATGTTAGAGATACCTTTGTGTACAAAATGTGTAACACAATTATGTTATGGATAAGGTATCTCTAACATAACATAAATGTATACTTAACATAACCTAAAAGTATGTCTGACGTAAAGTAAATGTATGAAATTTGGGCATAAAGGTATCCTTAACATAACCTAAAGGTATCCCTAAACATTACCTAAAGGTATGTCTGACTTAACGTAAATGTATGAAATTTGGGCATAAAGGTATTCTTAACATAACCTAAAGGTATTCCTACACATTACATAAAGGTATCATTAACATAAGTAAAAGTCATGATCAAAATTTAAAAAAGTTAGCGCGAAAAAAAACAAAAGAAGCGGGTCGGGTAACCTGAATCCGACCCTGTTGCATGAATTTAAGATTAATGCACCTGATGCACAAGAGACTTACTCCAAATTCCATAGTCTCCATGCAATACTTTAACTTACAAAAAAATCACTGACCTTTATAATATGTTAGTCATACCTTTATATTATATTAGTCATATTTTATATACACATATCATAACTTTATGTAATACTTTAACTTCAAAAGAAAAAAAAACACTTAATTTTCGACACAATTTATATATATACACATTTATGTGATATTACTCATACATTTATATAATATTACTCATACATTTATATGATATGTAATATATAAAAGTATAACTAACAAAAAAAACTGCTAATAAGATATAACTAATATAACATGAAAATACAACTAAGATAATAATAGAAAAATAGAGCACCTGAAAACGAATTTGAATGGGTTAGGGGTACATCCACCTGGCAAGTGAGACGCGTGTGGACACATATTTATACTCATGGACTAAACCAATCCGAATATATTGATCCTTCTGAAACCACTTGAATTTTTCTTTTTTTTAAGATATTTATATTTGTTTCTCATAGTAGTACTAATCACTTCTTTACATCATTTTTTTGGGTGAGGAAATAAAGAATGAGAAGTAATAAAAATATGTAAAATATCATGAATCGAGGCGTTGACCGCGATAATTCAATGAATTGGATCCCAAATATTTAATTGAAAGATTAAAAACGTAAGAAGACGAAAAAAGAACAAGATCATAAACATGCGTATTACTAGGAAAAGGCACATGAAGAATGGAAACTCTTAATTCCATCTTCTAATTAACAAATAGTAATAAAAAAGAAGAAAAGTCAAAACGAAGCATTAATAGCAAGAGGAAGAATAGCCGTGGCTAACCACCGTGAAGCCGCCGTCAACGGCCAAGTTCTGGCCGCTAACATAAGCCGATTCATCGGAAGCCAGAAACAGAGCCGCCTCGGCCACGTGCTTAGCAGTCAAAACGACGCCCTTCAAGTTAGCCAGCGCGCTGCTGTTGGCTTCAACGTCGCTCGGCTTCAAGCCATATGCGCCGCACACCATCGGCGTTGCCACGCCGAACGGCGAAATGCAGTTGACTCTGATCCCATGCTTTCCCAGATCGCCGCAAGCCGTCTTCACCAGCCCCACCACCGCGTGCTTCGACGCCGAGTAAGCATGCGGCCCTGCTCCGCCGATGCACGCCGCCACGCTGGCGGTGCAGATGATCGACCCCTTTATCTCCGCAGCCACCATCGCCCTGGCGGCGTGCTTGATCGTCGCCGCCACCCCTCGCACGTTCGTCGCCAGAGTGTCGTCGAGGCCCAAAATGTCCAGATCCAGTATGCTCGCTTGAGGGCCCAGGATTCCGGCGTTACTGAAGAGGATGTCCAGGCTGCCGTACTTGTCGACGGCGAATGCCACGGCGGCGGCCACCTGCTCCTCATCTCTCACGTCGCAGCGGTGGTAGCTCACCTTCTCCGAGTTGATGGAGGCGATGACTTCTCCGGCTAACTCATCCTGTATGTCCGCCACCACGACGGCGGCGCCGTGGTCCGCGAACAGCCTCGCCGCCGCCTCGCCGATGCCGCTGGCGGCGCCGGTGATGAGTGCGACCTTGCCCTCCAACCTTGGCCTCGACATATTGAGATTGCAGAAAATAATAAGCTTTCTTGGATCTGCTGTATGTCTTTGCATGCCCTTTTTAAAACAATTCGCAAATCCAATTATATTATTATTCTAAACTAACAGTACAATTTGAATTACTATTACTTGTTGTTAGGCCTTAGAGTAGGATTCAAAGCTCGAGAATTTGATTTTCACGCGTGATAACCACTAATTTATTATTATTATTCCAAACAATTAATGTTTGTTAAGATTGATCTTTAAATGGTTCGTTATATATTCATGGTTCAATCAATCGTGGTTGAATGAAACTAGACAATATTTTATCAAGGAGTTGAATGCAGAAACAATCTAAACAACAGTTTTCAGTCCAAATTTTTCTTTGTTTTTTAATTAGATTGCAATATAAACTATTTAAATCATACTTTCGTCTCATTTTCCAACAAATTATTGAACACGTGACCCACACTTTGATAACATTAGATTATTATTGTAATCTTATAATTTAAGGTGACCCTCATATAAAGTTAACGTGCAAGTTAAGTGTTCACGTTTTTGGAGAAAAATAGTCAAAAAGTTGCAATTTTATAAATTTAATAGTTCAAGTTGCAATCAAATGCAAAAAAAAAAAAAAAAAGTTAAGGCTGGAAACTGAAAAAACCTAATAATTTAAGTTGTTTTTTTGCATATAACCCTTTATCTAAATATGCAACCAAACATTCTTTTGTTTGGATTGCGATTAGCAATGTATTTGAGATGGAGCAATTCTCAATTATTATGCGAACTCAAAAATTCTATAATTTTACCTTATTTTTCCAGTTTTTACAATTTTCAATAACAGGATCTACATTTACTCGAAATAATTCGACATCATATACTTTTATTTTTACAATTCCCAATATCCAAAAAGACTTTTATTTCAATGTATTCAAAGAAAAAATTTTTTTAGTCAAATACAATCCAAAAACCCAACCCAAAGGGCCGAGCTACCACTCCATAGGCCCACACCAGAAATTAAATCCTTCATTTCAAGTTAACCAATATTTTATTGGGCCTTTAAAGACCAAATACTATTTGGGCTTTTTGAAAAACCCAACCCACACACAACGATCCAGAGTCCATTAATTTGCCAGTTTCCTCTCCCTCTCTCTCTCTCTCTCTCTCTCTCCCCCCTCTCTCTCTCAAATTCACAGCAGCACAGAGAAGCTTGTGTCGTCGTCTCAGAGATTTATATAGTTCCATTGTGAGCTATTGATAAATAAATGATATTCCTCTACGCTCTTAGCAGAGGTGCTGCTCTTTTTGCTCGGCGCTTTCACCACCGCAGCTCTCATCTTTTCACTTCTCTCTGCGCTGTGAGTTCTCTGTCTCGGCTTTCGTCTCTTCTCCTTGTTGATAAATTTACAGATGTTCTTGTCGATGTTATTCTGATTTCTCAATTTTGCCAATTTTCTCATATAATTGTCGCTACGTTTTTTTTCTTCCGTTGCTATACTGGGTTTCTTTGATTTTGTTTTTCGGTTATAATATTTAACAGTGCTTTCTGCTTTAGTGTTGAAACTTGCAATTGTAGCATGTGTGAAATGCTTTTTTACTTGTACTGAGTAAGCCTTTTGTATTTAATCTTGCATTGATAACAATGTTTGAAGTTAATCGAAAGATCCACTGTAAAGATTTTGAGGGTTTTTGTAGCAAATTGGAGCTTAAAGGAAATTGACATTAGTGGAAAAAATGAAAGAAAGTGATGGTTTTACTGGGTATTTGTACTTGTTAGTATTGCCAGTGGAAGCATGTTGCAATGTATTCAAAATTCATCTTGCATATTACTTGGCTTGCGAAATTTCTCGTCTTTCTGATTAACAGTTGAATGTACCTTGTCTCGCTCGCGGATGTATGGGATCTTACATACAAATATTTGTTTCCATCATCCCAATGAAAGAAAAGAGAAGTTAAATAAACATCAGAACTGATTAATAATGAACCGAATCTTTAACATTTTCTCCCTTAAGGATCAGGGTTGATGACTTATTTCAGTAGCCAGTATGAATTTGTGCCGCCTTTTTACTGCTAACAGTCATACAAAGTAGACTGGATTGAGCTTTCTAGAAGTAATTGCTGGTTATTTTGTTGTCTTCATTAGCTAACTATGTTGTTCTTGTAGGATTTGAAGAAAGTGAAATAAATCTTGTAAAGGTGATTTTACTGCACAAACTCTAAACATGTAATCTATATGTTCGTAAACACTGACTAGGAAAGGAAGTGTAACCATACCTTATGAGCATAGTATTGATTTTGATAGATGTGTTTTGATCTTGTACTGAAGGTGTGGATCTTCGATTTTAGTACAATGGTGATAAAATAATCTTTATTCTAATATGGCTCCATATGAAATTGGAAAATAGTTTATGGTCTCATAATACAGTAGTCCCATTATCGTATAATATACCGTTGGTCCAAACCAGGCAAATCTTATACTTTATCAGATCACTTTTAATTTTGGACTTCCCTAAAATAGCTAAGCACATTTAAGTAACATATGTTCTCAGTCCATAACATTGAACTCCATCAACAGTTCTGACTGTCATTTGTACCAAATTCTTTTAAATGGTTAACATTTTGATTCATGCCTCATTGCACTGAAAGTGAGCTATAAATAAAGATGTTGTTTTCGGTATTTTCAGGGCCTACATCAATTTCGGAGGACAGACGACGTCATGACTCAAAATATTCCCATCAGATTATGCCCTTGTAGTCTGAAGCCCAATCTTTTTCACACCACAGCTTGTGAATCCATTGGAAGTGTAGATGAACAGATAGAAATAGGTGGTGTTAGAGACAAAACTAAAGACTCAACTGATGTTTTCAGAGAATGGGGTTGTAGTGAGAGTGATATAATCAAAATGTTGGAGCGACGCCCATCTTTGCGTAGAGCAGACATTCAGATCCTTCAGTCCAAGCTTGAAATACTTTCTGAGTTGGGAATGAATTCAGCTGACCTTGTAAAAGTGATACACTGTCGTCCCCGCTTTCTGAGCTGCAAATTCAACGTCATGCTGAATGAACGCATTGAGTATATGGAGGCCTTGTTTGGCTCTAAGGAGGTCCTAATCAAGGCCATTGTGCGCAATCCTTCTCTGCTCACGTACGACTTGCACAATGAAATCAAACCTGTAATTGCCATGTACAAGTCATTGGGCTTTACCAAAAATGACTTGATCACCGTGCTTCTATCTCGTCCCACCCTGATACCACGCACCAACCTGGACAATGAGAAGATAGACTACATCCGTAGAACAGGAGTTTCTAAGAAATCAAAAATGTATAAACATGTGGTTTCCCTATTTGCCATATCACGCATAGAGACCATTCGAGAGAAGCTGATGAACATGGAGAAATACGGGATCTCAGAGGATGAGTTTCTTGGTCTCATTGGACGTTCTCCGCTTGTTTTGACTCTATCCATTGACAAAATTCAGAGAAACATGACTTTTATACTAGGTACAATGAAGCTCTCGGCCAGCTTGGTACTCCGTAACCCCTTCCTGCTCCTCTTCAACTTAGAGACGGTCTTAAAACCCCGTTTTCAGATCGCAACTAAAATGGAGGATATGGGACTTGATCCTCAAATTAAGGGACTCGATCCTCAAATGAAGGAACCTGTTTTGTTGAGAGCTTTGAGGATGTCTGATAAGAGATTCGTCTCAGCGTTTATAACTTGTCACCCACACGATGTGGCTCAAGAATTGATGACAGCATATGAAAATGCCAAATCTGTTAGAAGATTAGCAGAGTCCTCCAAGAAGAGCTTCACTAAAGGATTCCCCTTCTGATCATCCCTTTTGTTTTATTATTTGATATATATTTTTATTTTTCTTGAATTTTTTGTGTTGGCTTATTTTTTTGACCACTCCATGCTCCTAGTGTAAAAAGATCTCCCAACTCTTTTTTTTTTTTTTTTGAAAGCTGTAAAACTATGTGTAACTGATCCTGGATTTTAAAGATAATATATTTCATTGGGTATGAAATAGGTATTTGGTGGGGGCATGCGTCTCGAATTATCGAAATTAAAGTGAAAATCGTATCGAAAAAGTTTTGAATCGGAAATCTTCGTTATTTTTTATTTTCTTTGAACCGAATTGGTCCGATCTTATGAAAACCGATCTTTCTTCGTTATTTTTTATTTTCTTTGAATAGAAAACCGATCTTATGAAGTTATATATATGCATGTGTGTCATTTATTTTTACGAGTTTCGAGCATATGCGTCGCACGTGGATGATGAATTAATATTAAATCATTATTAAGACATTAAATACTAATGTTTAAGTTAGAGTCATACTCATAATAGAATTGTAAGTGATTTTACTTTAGAATTGTAATGTATAATTATTTAAATATGAAAATCCTAAAATTACTATTATAACCTTATATAACAATATTTAATAAAGATATGTTAGATCATTCATATTTTGTAAGAAATACCAATTTTTTATAGAGGTAATGGATAATGGATAGATATATCTTGATATAATTGTATAATATATTGTTGAATAAGTTAATACTTGATAAATACTATTAATATTTTACATTTTTTATTATTTTAATACTTAATAATAATGAACTACATCATATAACTATTATTATTGGTGGCTCAATATACCACATCTCAAATTTGTGCCCCAAATACCATAATTTGTGCGCAAAATACCGTAAACCGTATATTTTGTATCCTAAATACCACATTTGACCATTCATTCAGTCAAAAAGTATCAATTACCCGTCATCTCATCAACTTTTATGTCAAATCAATAGAAATTTTTAGGGTTCCACGAAAATTTTAAGGTTCTATGAAATTTTAAGGGTTTTACAAAAATTTAAGATTTCACGATAATTCATGATTCCACGAAAATTCAAGGATTCCATGAAAATTTTAGGTTTCTGAAATTATAGGGTTCAATAAAATTTCAAAGGTTCCATGAAAATTCAAAGCTCTATTTTCATGAAAATTCTGTGTTCCACGAAAATTCAAGATTCCATGAAAATCCACGTAACTTAGAACCTCCAAAGGTTCCACGAATTTTCCATCCATGAGAGTAAATGATTTTTGTGGCTTCAAAAATTATTAAACATTGAGTGTATTTATTCACAAAATTAACGTACATAAGATTGCAAGATTGCATGTGACTTATGTGAGTTTCATTTATGTTGTCATGTCAGTTTTGGTGCTAGAAATGGGCCACATTTATAAAAAAATGGTATTTTAGGCAAAAGTTATAAGAACTGGGCCACATTTATAAAAAATGGTATTTTAGGCAAAAGTTATAAGAACGTGGTATTTTGGACAAAAGTTATAAAAGTAAGATATTTTGGACACAAATTATAAGAAATGTGCTATAGTGGACTATTTTATGAACTTGCAAATGTTGCTCATCTTGCATTTAAATATAGTTTACATAATAATTAATTTCAAAAATAGGAGATGAAACTTATATACAATTTGCAAGGTAATAATTTAGAGGGGTTTGAGTTTTTATCCAGAAATTTAGTTAGATTTAATTAATTTTTAGTCATTTATTTTTCTAATTGGGTGCATTTCATTTAAATTAAAATTCTCTCACATTTGTTTTTCTCTCTCGTTTAATTTTTTAAAAAAATCTACGAATATCTGAATCTTGATCCCAAATTGATTTGAAGTATAAGAACTGAATCTCTGGATTATTATAATGTAATTCTATTTTCCTACATAACCCACCTTAATTGGATCAAATTCTAAGGAAGCAATTTATCAATGGATTGTATACTATTAATTACAAGTTTGTCATTTTTCTCCTAAAAGTGTCAAATCAAGCTTTTGGTTAATAAAATTTTCTCTAAAAACTAATAGTTTTGTCAAGAAAATTGATCATATTATTTAAGACTATTTTCAATATTATATATTTTCATTATTTGTAATTACAATTATTATTGTTATTATTATCATTATTAAATATTTATTATTGTTGTTCATTATTCAACAATAATTTAATTCTTTTTTAATATATTCATTTTAATTAATTAATGTCGAGAATTGTTCTCATTATAATTTAAAGTTTAAGATATTTTTTGTGATTATAGAAAATGATGTATATAAATAAATATCAAAATTGTATTGTTAATTTGTCATTTTTAACCAATTAGAACAATCATTAGCTTATCAAATTATTTATTTGAGCCATGAAAAAAATTCAACAAAAGATAGAAACAAATAGAATGTGAGCTTTCGGTTTTTTTTTGGTTTTTTTGTTTTTGTGAACTTTAGTCACACTATGTCTAAAATTATTCTTATTATCAATTTTATAATTAAACAAGTCTTAAGATATTTTTTGTAATTATGAGAAATGTTGTATACAAATAAAAATTTAAAACCTTATTTGTTAATTGATCAGTACTTTTAACTATCTCCAAGATTATTGGCTTATCAAATTATTTATTGAACTATGAAAAAAAATTAAACATATTACAAAATAAACAAGTATTTAATCTTTTTTTTTTGGTTAACTGTAATTACGTAATGTTTAGAATTATTATTATTATATTTCAAATTGGTTAATTTTTAAATGACTCCAAAATTCATTGTGATATTCAAATTATCTATCGAGCCATGAAAAAACTTTATAAAAGACAAACAAATAGGATGTAAGCTTTAAGTTCATTGTTTAAGTTATTTATAAATTTTGTATTCCTCAGACTTTTAATATTATCAAGTATAATTTCAAATGATATATACAATTTGTATTATTTGAATTTAGAATATCATGCCACCAAAGTTTTAAAAGACAAACAAGAGATGTGGTGAATTAAACCAAATTTTACTTTCTTTACTTAAAACTCTACCTTACAATTTTTCAAATTATAAAAATACAACTTAAAACTCAATAGAAATATGAAAATTATATTTTATATTACATAAATTTTGAAATAATTAAAATATATGAACAACCTTTGTATATAATAATATTATTACATTAAAAAGTTTATATATATTATCGAAATAAATAATAAATGACGTATATTAATATAGTTGGTCTGACCCAACACATAAATTGGGGCCAACCCGAGAGAAGACTTGAGAAATAATTTACAAGCAAATCTTGCAAAAACGACGGTGAAAAATAACAGGCTATCTGAGATTCTTCAAAACCTTCCGATCGACGGCGTTCCCCAATGTCTATAGCTGCTGCAACAGCCGTGGCTCCGCTAATCGACCGCACAACCGCCGTGCCGGAAAAGCTCTGGCTTCGTCCCTTTCCCTCTCACCACCGATTCAGCAAGAAGCTCCCGCGCTTCGGCAGATATTATGCGCCACAGAAGAGGACTTCGTTGAGCTACCTCACTGGAGTCAAGTTCCGGCGACCTCTCTCCCCCGTCATGGAATGGCAGGATTGCACGTAATCGATCTTCCTTGAAGATGTTGGCTTGTTTTGATCCTAGTATTTCTTAATTTGATGTGATTGAGTTGGTTTTGAGTAACCTAGATTTCATTTTTGTTTTAGAAGTGGAGTCGGATTTTGTGTTGCAGGGTGAAAATGGATGTAGATGTGCCCATTTCAGTTGCTTATGATTGTTATGCTGATCGTGAAGCCATTCCTCAATGGATGCCCTTCATTTCTTCTGTAAAGGTGACAACTCTTTTTGGGGATGGAGGAAGTATTGGTTTCTGAACTGAATTTTATCTTCATTAAGATCTGTGTGTTTATTTTAATCATAATTTCGGACGAAACCTAATAGTTTTTGGATTGGGATATTCAATCTTGGCCCTGTTTTGGGTCTAGTGAGAAGTTAGTGTGACATGAATGTAAGGTTTAGAAAATGAAGTTTTGTAGTTGTTGATGTTAATCTTGCTAACAGCTGCTTAAACTTCACTCAACTTTAGTTGTTCAAGTTGTGAAATTGATTGTGCTGTTCTAGATTCTGGAGGATAAACCTGAGCTATCTCGATGGTCGTTGAAGTATAAAGCATTTGGTCAAGATATAGAATTCTCATGGCTTGCACGGAATATGCAGGTAAGTGGAAACCGCTTGAGGAGAAAGTGTGTTAAATTTCTTTAGTTACTTTCCCATTTTCATTGCAGTTCGTAATTTACCAATTGTTGCTGTTGCTCCTTCCTTGTAGCCTACACCAAACCAGAAAATCCATTGGAGATCTATGGAGGGTCTTCCTAATAGGTAATGAAAATTGCATGATGGTCATGACTTCATAATTGAAATCAGCAACGATTTATATTAGCAAATATCCCTGATATCTGTGCTTGGGTGTTTATTGATTAGAGATTCCTGGTATTCCTCTCCCTCTCAGTTTCTCGACCGATCTGTGAACTTGGCCTTAAGAATTCAGTTCTGGCCATATAAAATTTTGAGCCACTCAATAAGGACTACATGGTTTTTGAAATTTATCATTCTTCTAGGAACTCCAAAAGAAAGGGGACTGAACTTTCTCGTGTTGCAATATCAGTGGCGTATATCCTATATGATATATGTTGTTTCCTCTCAACTCTTTCCTCCTTGAGTCTTTCCTGATGAAAATACCAAATGTGCTGCTGTTACTCAGCACAAATAAATAAATATGTATGAGGCTGCATTAAACTTTTGAAATTTTTAGTTGCATATCAGGCACACTAGACAATGTTGCATTTTACTTGTGTGTTCGTGTGCTTGCTTCTGCTTGATATTTATCTGTAAATCTAGTAAGCTACAAGACATCCTCTCCTGAGTTTAGCTTGCCACTGAGTTTGTGTGCTTTCTTTGCAGGGGAGCTGTAAGATTTTTCCCCAAAGGTGCTTCTTCTTGTACGATAGAAGTATGGCTTCTTCAGAAACTATCTGCTTTATTTTCCTATGCTCACTCTATCTTGTACATGTATTTGGAACCAGGCTTGAATCCCCTCACTTTTTTCGGCACATCCTTAGTTGAAATTGGCAGCAATGACCAATTAAGTTGCATATTTAGGTCTTATAGAGTAATGGGATCCATAGAATCCATACATCAATCCATGATCAGATTATTATTTTTTGAAAAATATGAAAGATTGAAAAATCTGCAAGCAATGATCTTGTTATATAGTTTTCTGAAAGATTGATATTCTTTGGAAGTACACCTAATTGTGACCCTTGTGAGCAGCTTCAAGATTTGAATATGCACTCACATTGCGTTTTCTTGTATTTCAGCTTACTGTTTCATATGAAGTTCCTCAACTGCTGACTCCAGTGGCATCTGTAAGTATTCTCATTCGTTTGGAAAGCCACTGCATATAATTTAATTTCTTAACTACGTAATGAAATGATAAATAATTTTCTGATGACAAATGTTGATCCAAAAGGTTTCTGCTGCTTGGATTCATATCTGATTTGTAGTAATATTTGTAACTCACGAGAAAATATTTTCCATTGCATTGTGCTCATTTAGGCTCTGAAACCTTTTCTGGAAAGCCTGCTGGTACGCGGTTTGGACCAGTTTGCGATGTTCGCTAAACGCTACTCAGCTGAACCAACAACATAGTATCTCAATGGTTGAGTTAGTTCCCTATGTCTCATTCATTACATATGCAAAATGTAAAGAGAATTGAAAGAACAGTGAGGCACATTTATTACTTGTAAAGATGAATTCTTGTAAACATATTCTGTAATGTAGTTATCAACTTTCTGCTAACAGCGTAAATGTACCTGTACTTCTGTTTTAGACTTTAGTAAATGCGAGAGAGAGAGAGAGAGAGATAGAGAGAGAGAGAGAGAGAGAGAGATTTATTTATGCTAATTGGATCATCATATGATGACACCAACAGGGTACAAGAAGTAACACATAAGTTACACATTAGTCAAATTCTTACACCCCATAACCAATCGTATATACATCCAACCTAGATTCCACCAAACCAAACCAGTCAACAATTAGGAAACAGCACAGTGAAGAATAATCTTACAAACAAAACTGCTCAACTGAAGCTGCCACAAACAGCTTCCTTCCCACTAATAATGGGCAATTTTATGTGGTTGGAAAAGACAAGAGCACGATCAGCGGTTACTACTTCCATCAAGGAAACTCCGTAAGTTGCACAAAGCCTCGGCTGAGAGGCTGCAGCACCGTAGCCTCTTCTGGCTTTTCGACAATGGCTCCACTTGATCCAGTGAGGTAAAACAAACAATGATCACTGTCAGATTATCAAAAGTGTTGAGCCTAAGGGCCTCCATCACGAGCTCCTTGGCGCTTTGCTCAGGGTCATCATGTCGCTTGAGCCCACGTCGTACTAGGCTAACTGCTTGCTGGCTAGACATTACTTCCCAGATCCCATCACATCCAATTATGAGAAATTCGTCGTCCTCTGATAGAGTCGTTTGACGAAACTCTGGCTCTGCAATGAGAGGTGACGAGGAGCCTCGAGGCAGCTTCATGTCCCAATCCCCCAGCGCCCTTGTAACCGAGAGAACACCATTAAGATAACCATCATCGATGAATCCACCCAATTCCTCAACACGCCTCCTCTCTGGTGCATAACAAGGCCTGTGATCTTGGGACATATTAATAGCCTCGCCTTTCCGGCATAGAACTGCTCGACAGTCTCCCGCATTGGCCACCATTAGAAGCCTGGAGAGAGGTAAAGGGTTTCTCAATGACAGGACTAATTGATTCCAACTTATGGAGAGAGATGAAAGAATAAAGATTATACCTTCCAATGATGAGAGCGGTCAGAGCAGTGGTTCCAGAAGAAGTGCTCACGCTGCTGTCATCGGCCAAAGCTGTATCTGCTAAAAGAAACCCTCTCCTTAGACAAGTCTCGATCTCCACTACAAACGCCTCTGTAACTTCAGAAGCTCGAGGGAAATTACCATCTTCAAAAAAGAATCTCATAGCATTTTTCTTAACATAGGCAGCCGCCTCAGGACCTCCATGACCATCAAATATCTGATGCAGTGTACAAATAAATGTGTTAGAATATGTCACACTGACCTCAGCAGAAAATTGAACAATAGCAAAGGGCAAGAAAGAACTCACCCCATAGAAGGCACTTGGTTCAGGGACAGAGATGAGTGATCCCAAGTGTGCAGAGAGATCATCAATCCTTATGTGCTCATCCTCCATGTATCTTCGTGGACCAATGTCAGCAAAACCACCCGAACGGATGCTTGGAACAAACTGCACCACCGGGATTTCCGGGGATTTAACATCCTGACACAATACAACTTCAGATTCTAAGCATCATTAAATTAAAATAAATATACTGAAATACTTGCATATGTCAATATTACATTTGAGGAATAATTCCAAGAAATAAATGCCTATAAATCATGCCTAGATGCTTCCATGATCACCACTTGAGCTCACATTTTCGAGCAAACGATCAGGATCTTCCTTAACTAAAAAATCCTCCAATTCGACTAATACTTTCACCCGTTATCAGTTAATTCGGAATGAGTAATTGCATCGTAGCCTGATTCGAGAAAATTAAAATCTCTTTCACCTTAAAGGAGAGGAAGTAGCCCAGCAAGATCTAGTCTACTCACCCTGTTTAAACCTTCATCACTTCACCAATATTACGAATCCAACCAATTCTTGAAACAACAGTTTCTCATTCAATTCTTTGGACCAATATGTTTCAGACAAGGAAAAGAAAACGAAACTAGAGAAACAAGACCATCTGTGTGCTATCTATGATCACAGCTAACAGAAGAAAACAATCACATGGTTTATCTTCTTCCAATTTATTCACTAAATCTGCCCAAAAAGCCCTCCAAAATTTTCCATCCAGCTAAATATCCAAAATCCAACCTTCTTAGAAACCCTGGTTTTCCGATAATCACTCCCACCACACAAATTAAGGCAGCTAAGAAGAAGCAACCTTCGAAAAAATCAAGTCCATAATCCAAAGCAAAACAGAAAAAGAGGATATGAATTAAGAGAGGTGTAATAATTCTTACAATTTCAGAAGAAGGAACATCCAGCACCGGGATGTTGGTCCGAACAACAACCTCCGTTTCCGCTCCCATCCTGATCTTCCGGTCACATACAAACACAAAAACAGCAACAGCTCAAACACTACTCTCAGATTGATCGAAATATCTTAGTTTGAATCCTTAAAATTGTGGTTATGATTGAGAGAGAGAGAGAGAGAGAGAGAATGACTTTTCTGGGACTCTCTTGGGATTTCTGAGCGTGTGGAAAGATGACCAAAACTGAACACAAGTGGGCTTGAATTGCTTCTTATAGTTGAGAAATGAGGTGGTCACCGGTCATTGCCTGTGGAATTCCTCGTCGTCACCGACACATGCCGTTGCCTTCCACCTGGTCTCTCAACTTGGTGGATGCCACACGCAACTACACTCTTCAACCATTATGAAATTAATTTATCTTCTGATTGAGTTTTGCATGGGTATAAAGGTATGTGGTTGGCAACTTAACCTTTAAATGCAAAAATAGTTGAAGATTATGTCAATAAGTAGAATTTTGTCAGGAAAATAATAAATCTAATCTAATATCACATTATTACACACATAATAGTATCTTTTCATTTCAGACATTAAAAAGTATATAACAAAGTATCAAATATATATATACGCACACACATACATTTTTACAAATTAGGTCAGTCAATCAAGATTATATCTAATCTATTAATTTCTAGAGCCTATGTTTCAAAAATATTCACTATTTTAAAATTTTATACATAAATTAAAGGGATTGCTGAAAAGAATAATTAACTTTTATTCAAGTAGAATCATTAGGCAAATTTTCAATGATTATTTTGTGTTTCAAGTGATTTAGTGGATGATGATAATTTTGTGACCTAAAAACTTGAATTTTTTATTTTTTACTATTATGTTTATATACAATACAATTATTATTAAAACATATTTACCAATAAATAAATATGAAGAGGTATGGGAGATGGCATGGAATTTAGAGATCGTAGAATGGACACGTGGAGGTTAGGTTTCAGAAGCGGGACCCAGACGCGTGACTTCGCGCGAAACCTGATTCCTTTTGACCTAAATATCCCCGTTGACTTTTTTTATTAATGATATTGTGTCTTTTCTTTCCTTTATTTTTCTTTAAAAAATAAAATGAATAATTACTAATATTTAATGTGGTAATAATTTTGGATTTCTTTCTGGAAAGTCAATGTCGTTTTAAGCAACAGTTTTATTAAAGTAAATCACACATCCATCTCTTTTCTTAATCATTTCTCATAAATTAGAAATTGTCTTTTAAGATTTATTTCCTTTTTTTTTTTTTAATGTAGCTAAAGGTTGATATTTTCTAGACAGAATATTGTTTTTGTAAATTTTATTCCATGAGATGAAGCAACCAATTATTCATAACCGTAGGATTAAAAATTAAAATTTACAATTTTTGTTTGATTTGTTAATAGTTGACTAGATAAGGAATTATATTTGTCACTTATATTGAATAATATGCAATACATGGAACAAGTCAAGAATTACACACTACATTGACTTTATGATAATTTTTCTGAGATTTCTTTAATGTTATATTAGATAATATGTTTCTTATGATTTAGTGGGTATGTTATTTAGCCTATCAACACAACAATTTCAAAAAAAAAAAATGGTAATTTCTTTTCAAAGAAGAAATTATAATAACAATGATAATTATTGCATAAATAAGATGATTTTTTCTTTCGCAAAAAAAGATAATAAGAAAAATACAAAATCGCATATAATACTTTTCAATTTGTTACCAAATTTTACGATCTTAATTATTTCAATTATATTAATATTGTTACTATTATCTTGAAAGCCCTGATAATTTTCTTTGATTAATGAAACCCCAAAAGGCAAATTCAAAAGTAGTCCTTTTTAGTTTTATTTATTTATTTAGAGCCCTCAAACTTTTAAAGGTTAATCGACAAGTGCGCTTCCATTGTTAAGACACGCAACATTGCTTGCATTGTTTGCCTTAAAACGTGTTTATTGGATAGCTACATTCACCTAAAAACGCAATATAGATATAGAAAATGCAGATGCCTTTTGGCAGAGCACGACACATCATTTCCATTTTTTGATTGGGGAGAGACGAAGAGTTTCTCATTCACTCCGTATACCTTTTAATTGGATGAAATATAAATCGAGAGATATGTCAAAATGACACATAATTATAACAAAACTTAGGACAAATTCTCACAATATTTCATTGGAAATGTGATCAACGCGCATGGTGTTTGAATGTGCTTTGTTAGGGGTTTCTCCCCACATCACTACAACCTTCACCACTTGTAGTTGACTATGTCTTTGGAGCGAAAAACCCATAAAAAAACATGGGTTAATTGCCAAAAAATTTTTTTACAACCTTTATCCAAATTATCGTTTTAACCAAACTTTTCACTATTGGTCTAAATAACACAACCTTATATATTTGGTATGTTTTTATTTATTTATCAAAATTAGTTTTGAAAAACTTGTATTTTTTATTAATAAGCTTGAAGGAAATTGAGCGGATGGGGGAAAGACATAAAATGATTAAAAAAATTAGGTGAATAGTTGTATATCATTAGACAATGAACATTTTTTTCACTATTTAAGTCAAAAAAAACATACTCAATATATTAAGATATGTTATTTTATTTAGAGAAAACATCATTTTTCGTCCTCTACGTTTAGCGTCTTTTGTCCGATTTGACCAAATTTTCGACAGAGGTTGACGTGGCCACCGGAATCTACTGACAAGGATGGGAACCGTAATCACCAATTTTTTGGAGTGACGTGGACGAGCCACGTTGTAGCCACGTCATTAATAAAATTAAATCAAAAATAAAAATAATTAAAAAAAATAAACCACCTTCTCCACCCACCCCCGCCTCCCCCTTCGCCTGCCACCACCCTACCGGCGACGGGCTTGTCGCCGGTGACCACCACAACTGCACACACGCACAACCGTTGACACACACACAACCCACCGCACAGTTGACATGTTAGGAGAAACAACAGTGAAACCCTTGAAATCCGTTTTCTTGCGGCGAATTATGGGGAGAGTTGCATCAATTTGTCGAGATGATGGTAAATTGGTTTTTTCAAATACTTATCTGGGATTTCTTGTTGAGATCAGTGGGCACTGAAATGATGAAAAAGATGAAGCTTTGAGAGCTTCCATGACGGACAATTCGGGAAGGATGTACGGGATTGAGAGGTGGTGGAAATATATCGCCGACGATCGTCACTGCTGCTTTTGTTGGTTAATTTTGTGGGGAGTGGGGGTGGGGTGGGGGAGAAGTTCCAGAGGGGGCGGGTGTGTTGGGGAAGAAGATGGACTTTTTTTTTTTTTTTTGATATTTTAATTATTTTTTGTTTTTGATTTAATTTTATTAATGACGTAGCAGCCATGTGGCTCGTCCACGTCACTTCAAAAAATTGGGGATTAGGGTTCCGATCCACGTCAGCAGATTCTAGTGGCCACGTCAGCCTCCGACGAAAATCAGACTCAAATCAAACAAAAAATGAAGTTACGATACTGAAATTTGATTCACGAAACTTGGTGGACTAAAATTGGAAAACGTCAAACTTATAGAACGAAAAATAATGTTTTCTCTTTTAATTAATAGTGAAAATTTTGGTTACAACGATGATTTAGTAAAGTTATTATTTTTTTGACAATTAAAAGAAAAGGAGATAATTATTTCCATCTTGATTGTGCATTTCATTGTCTAAAGCCATGTCATACTACATCACGACACAAATTTAAGAAATTGTGGATTATGAAATTAATAAAGCATAACATCAAGACATGGAAATAACATAACGATAGATATTAAGATGAAATATTGTCATTTATTGCATCAACATTGGACTAGTGACTAAAGTTTAGTTACAAACCTTGGTTGGTTCATTCTCGTTGGGAAAAAGTTGTTCTCCCTTTCTTTCCCAACACTTGTTGGATTTGAGTTTTCATTGAAAAATTTGTTTCCAATGGTAATGACAAAATTACGTAGCAATCAATTAATCATATTAATTATTTCATAACATACACTCAACCAAAGATAATCTCATTTCATAATCTATGTTATTCTCATAAAATATCACATATCTAAACATATTCACAGTTTTTATATGATAATCGATGTTTATGAAAATGAGAACTAATCAAAATCCCACGAGAAATAAATCAAGACAAGCACTAAACTTAGTGATGAAAATTCCCATATCAAAATTTTAACAATTGATATTCTAGTGATTGTCCATTACATTTTAAATTAATGTATGACCCAAATTGTCATGATAAAAGATGAAAATTTCCATCTCAAATTTCACATCTTCTTATAGTGGTTGGATTATATTGGGGTAAAGACCTTGAATTTTAATGATATGTCACATTCACCCTATAAAGCTTATATAGTAAATGTGGCATTAAAGTATTTGTTTGTGTATGTTGTGTCACACTTCCTCTTCCATGCTTTATATATATATATATACACACACACACTAGTTTTCTCCCCGCCCGATGCGCAGTCTATGATATAATGTCGTTAAATACTAATTATTTGATAATATAATATGAATAGTTTTAGTACATAGAAGATAATCTAAAACTAATATATCATATTAATAACTAAGAAAATCTAAAATTAACTTAAAATAATTCAATTCACAACAACCTATCGATATTATACATATTCAGTTCACTAATTCATGATTAATACGAAAAAGATATGTATCAATCATGATCTTCAAAATAAAGGCAAAAACTTATATACCCCTGGGGCACATAGGGACACAGATCTAGGTGTTATATATATGTTCTTCAGGTGTTATAAATATATTCTATATGTGTTATGTTTCTTGGTGTTATAAATATACTCTACAGGTATCATATGCATATAAGAGTATACATGTGATACCTGAAGAGTATATACATGATACTTGTAGAGTATATATTTAACAACATATGATGATTAATTTCGGGGCACCGTGCCCCCGGGGCACACAAGTGTTGCTCTCAAATAAAAATTGGAAATTTTACTTGTAAAGTTTATAAGTTTTGAAAAACTTCTTTATGCACTACATTTCTAATTGAGGCATTTTTTTTTGTCACATGTGTTACAAACTAATATCATCAATCACTTAAATTAGATCTATTAAAAACAATAAAAATAAATTATGAATTAAAAATCAAATTTAATTACTTAAATTAAATGTGTGTGTGAGTATACCCCGTGCAATGCACGAATATAAATTTTAAAATAAACATTTTTATATAAATACAATGTAAATAGAATTGTATATATAATAATATGTTTAAATACATATAAAATATAGGAATTGAATGAAATTGAGTAATATATCTTATTCAATATTGGTATTTGTAATGTAATTTAATAACATCTAAAAACTTTGTTTAAAACCGGTATATAATAAATTTTGTTACATATTTTTTTATTTTATTTTATTGTTATAAAATGTTGAAAGTGATTGAAAATGTCTATATTAAAACTATTAATATAAATTTATAAGAAAAAAATTACCAAAATAAAAAAATCTTACAAATTACAATTTGGAACCTTTTTTTTATTTACAAATTATGGTGTTCTTATCACTCACGGACTCGCCATATTTTTTATACATCAAAATTTTTACTTCTAAAACAAAAACATATAATTGACCACGACTAAAAATGTTTTACTTCAAGAAAAGTCCGACATGAGATTTTAAATTATAATATTTTAAAATTCATTATAAAAATAATGCATGTTGTAATATATATATATATATATATATTATTTATTAAAAATGATCATAAGGTGATCAAATTGAATTACATTAGTATAAATTGCTAATTTTCGAAATATATCATATGATATTTAAGTTTAATAGTTGACTTATATTGCAATATATTGTATCAACATGTGTAATATTACATTGAGGTAATATTTTTGATTTATTAATATTTTTTCAAATATAACTAGAGAAATCAACCTTACCATATATATATTTTTTAAAAATATACACTATATATTTTAAGAAATAAATAAATTAGCTAAAAATCTCATATTACGTGCATATACCAATTATTATTTTTTCAACATTTTTTATTAATATAAGTTTGATGAAAAAAAGTAGATACCACTGACAAATTTGAGTTTTATTAATATTTAAATTCATCATTATTTATGCGATTAATAATATTGAATCTATCATTATTAGATACTTACAAATAATATTAACATGTATATATAAACAAAAAATATCAATGATGTCTATATTTCAAGAAAATTGAAAAGTATATGTATTAAATATCAATAATTTTTTTGCTTTTATATTTGACAAAAGAATAATTGACAATTAATATTCATAATTTACATATAATTCAAAGTACAAAAAAACTGAAAACGCTAGCTAATACAAATCTAATTTCATCCATTATATTTATACATCTATAAATCAAAATAAATCACTATATATTTAATCTTAACAACATGGATGGTGCATCATTTTGAGAGCTAAATCCAAAATCAAATTTATTTTCCCTAACATATTACCTTTCAAGCTTTCACTATCTTGATTGCTAATTCAAAATCAATTAATATTTTTTAAAAATTGGTGAATATGTACTCTCAAGTCGCAAGCCTAAGATTTCTTCAGTTATTACCTGCATGTAAGAAGTGATCAACGCTTTTATAAAATTAAATTATATTGAAGTAAGAATAATCCATGTATAATACTAAGATGATAAAAAAAAAAGTAAAATAAAAATCATATAAAAAATTAAAAAAAATTGAAATAACACAAATCAATTGGATAACATATCATAGAATCTCATATCATTCAATAGCTTTATAATTCCGTATAATGGTAAACACTAAATAAAAACCAACAATAATTAAATATCTATCCACATGATCCTCAAATATAATAATTTTATAACAAATAAAATAAAATAAACATTAAATTTATAATTTTTACCTTTAAGGACGTCTTATACTTCATAAATCGTTCAAAAGTAATACGTAAAATAACAGAATAAAAGTGAGTGAATGAAACCAAGATGAATTTGTATTATTTATAATGTATGATTGTTGATTATATCTAATTACCATAATTTAAGTGAGTGAATAACACAATTTTACTTAAATGTTTCTCAGTACTAAATTTGATTTAATTTACAATATAATGGGTATGTCACTGTATGTGTATAAAATTGGTGTTTATTTAACAATTTCATATTTCAAATATAGAATTTAAAATTCATTGTTAAACATATATATAGATATATACACATTTATATATATTGTTTGCATTTTAAAATTATAATATTTTTTAAGATGTGACACATTAAAGATAAAGAATTAAATTTTTATTAATATATAATTTAAGTTAAGATAATATTATTAAATTATAGTATTAAATTTTTTAAAACTAATCAATCATATATTACAAATCGTGCATCGCACGGGTATACTACTAGTAAGAGTATACATGTGATACCTGAAGAGTATATACATGATACTTGTAGAGTATATATTTAATACCATATGATGATTAATTTGGGGGCACACAAGTGTTACTCTAAAATAAAAATTGGAAATTTTACTTGCAAAGTTTATAAGTTTTGAAAAACTTCTTTATGCACTACATTTCTAGTTGAGACATTTTATTTTGTCACATGTGTTACAAACTAATATCATCAATCACTTAAATTAAATATATTAAAAACAATAAAAATAAATTATGAATTAAAAATCAAATTCAATTACTTAAATTAAATATGTGTGTGTGAGTATGTATATATAGAAACAATACACAATAAAAATAGAAATTTTATGTATGAACTTGATGCAAGCACAATCAATTATATATTTTCAACCTTTTATTTTAAAATAAATTGAATGATATTAACAATATCTTAGCCTTTTATATTTGTATATTTAACAATATCTTCAATTCATCATTAAAATATATCGATAAAGGATAAAATGTTGAATGATATTACATATATAAAATACAAATATTAATTTAAAAAATACTTAGGATGACATATAATTTCACACTAAATACATATTATATATATACATATATGTATGTGCACACATCTTTAATGATGTTACATTTATTTATTTTTATTAATTATGATATCAATTATCCCTAATTATTCTAATTATTGTTTGGACAATATCTATTGTTGATATTTAAGAAATTATTCAATAAAAATTAATTTAATTAAGATCAATAAAATAAGAATAAACTAATACAATATTTATATTAAAATCAAATCTATATACAATATTAAATACAATAAAAATAATAAAAAATACAAAATAAGAAAATAAAAAATCATTAAACTAATATATTTGTATTATTAAAAAAATATTTAAAATATGGATTAAATGAATTAAATAATAAAAAATGCAAAATAAGAAAAAGAAAAAAATATTGATGTGACACTTTTTGGGGGGAAAATGACATTTATGTAAATATTCTCAACTATTTCTCTATTATTATAATATAGATATAGATATAGATATGTTCATTTATCAACACCTTCCAATGACTACCTTTTCAATATTTTTATATTTAGTACAATATAAATATACATTATTGTTATAAAATTAGATATCATGAAATCACAACTACTACTTGTTAATTTGCTTGTTTGAAAGATGGGATGGGTGATACAATATATTTGATCTTAATTAATAATTGCACCTACTTTGCTAAATCTTCCTAAAGTTATGACTACTCAAAATCACAAGAAAAGGTTTAAGGAGAGAAGCTTGTGTTCTTAACAAATTTGGTTAAACTATCATTACTCATTAAGTGTCATGGAGCATGTCAAATGAAATTCATATCAAATGTATTAAGGTAAAAATATTTTATCATATGGACTATACGTGACTTTTCATACTTTTTTTTTTTTTTTTACATATTTTGAAATGTTTCATTTTGTTGAAAGAACTTTAAATTTCATGCATTTTACAGTATTAAACAAATCTTGCATGTTCTCGAAATTAAAGACTATAATTTTTCTGATACCGTAAAATGTACCAAACTTTTACAAAAGAACGTAAAGTCATATACAATTCAAATGAGAAAATGTTTTTATCACAATGTAATATTATATAACATGCAATTGATTCCAAGAATTCACGATATATATTTGTGATCAGTGATATTTTATGGGTGTGAAATCAACTAAACATAAATTACATATTTCGAAATAAACTAATGGTGAGCAGGGTCTATCTTTAAGGAATAAAGTTTAATTCTTTCAAGATTAATGAAAACGATCGAATAAAATTGGGGAAATTTGATTAAACAAACTAAAATCCTATCAACGAATTAATTAGACTAATAAAAAATGAGAATTACCTAACAACCAAGATGATGAAAATAAATATGAGAAAAAAAAAAAATCTTACTAAACTACAAATCATGATATTCAATTGTTTCGCTTGTCATAAGCTACAAATACCATCTTATATACATTCAAATGTTTAACTTTAGACTGATGTCATGGAAGCTATAGAAAAATATAATTTTTTTTTATTTAATTGATCAAACCCAATACAAGCAAAACTAATTATTAATTAATTAGTGGTGATCCAGGTTAATTAATAACCACATTATGCAAAAACAGTTAAACTAACTGGATACATACCTAGAATCGAATAAATTAGAAGCTACAATTACTTTAGTTGTTGATTCAATTAGGTATCCCAACAAAAATATAATCAACCAACTATGAACTGAAAGGTTAGATCAATCGAAAATATAAACTGAAATAAAACCATGATCAATAGATCACTTAGATCCAACTTTCGATTCACTCGTGGGATCTGGGCGATCCTGAAATAAACAAGATATTAAATTATGAATAAAATCTCACCGTGATAACAATCGAATTATATGACTCCAGAATCAGAGAAATGAATTAAGAGCGCGGAAAGGATAAGACAAAAACTTTAGTGCAACTAGTGCATGGATCCCAGAACCATGCATCCTGGTAGATCCATGCACCTGGGTCGACCGGGTCCATGTCCGTTTCACACACTCCCACACGCAAGTGGGTGCACTCAAACCAAACATATTCGCTTCGAGGTATTCTACTTTTATGTTATGTTAATCATATATTTAGAGTTTTTAACCATACCTTATCATTTTTTTGGACAACCATTTTATATCTTTCATACCTCTTAGTTAAACTTTACAATTATGTTAGTCATTAATTATTGTTATGTTAGATGTACCTTTATATATATGTTATATAAAGATACGATTATATTGGCATAAAAGTATAAGTAATATCATATAAAGATATGACTTATATAACATAATGGTATGATTGATATAATATAAATGTATGACTAACATAGTATAAATGTCAGTACATATTTTTAAGTTAAAGTATTGAATTGAGGGTATAAAATTTGGAAATAAAAGTATAACTAATATAATATAATGTAGATGTGTGATTAACTTAACATAAAGGTAACAGTCAAAGTAGAAAATCCATGCGTAAAAAGAAAAGGAGATATGGATGGGGTGGCCCGGGTTCGACCTTTTTTAACACAGGAGACCTTCAAAATAAAATAAAATCGACTTTGATGGAATCTAAAAAGAAGAGGGAGAGAGAAATTAGACATATGACAAATTCTCCTCCACAGATCTGAATTGGTGCAATTGGGGCGACCCGATCCGGATCCACGCATCTGAGTTTTTCTCTTTTTTTTTTTTTTGTTTCTGACTGTTACCTTTATGTTGCAAAAATGTGACATTTATATTATATAAGTGTGACCTTTATATATAAATGTTATGACCTTTATGTTCAGTAACTTAGGAAAAATTGAAGATTTTCAGGTTTTTTCGCTTCAGGTTGTGACCTTCATGTTCTACTGTCGTGACCTTTATGTGATATTACACATACCTTTATGACCCTTATGTTCTACATTAATTTATGTGATATTACACATACTTTTATGTGATATTAGTTGTATCTTAATATATAACATAAAGGTGCAACTAATATCACATACATGTGCAACTAATATTATATAAAAGTGCAGCTAATATCGCATAAAGGTAAATATGTACAAATGTTGCTAAAATTCTTACTTTTTTTTTTCTAAATTAGAGTATATAAAGGTCACTACATTTATCAATATAGGTCACACCCAAATAACATAAATGTAACAACCTGAAATGAAAAAAATACAATTAAAAAAAATAAAAAAAAGTGCGCGGAGCCGGGTTGATCCGGACCTAGCCCGAATTGTATGTGCACTTGGTGCACACAAGACCAACTCAAGAAATATATTGGAAAATATCACAATTGTATTATCTCAAAGGTAAAGTTTCTTATAATACTCCTCATGAAACTAATAAAACTAAAATCCTAATATTATCTCAAAAATAAGACTTCAATTGTAATTAAATTCTTGTTGGTTTTCCTTTCCCAACGACACATCTGAGCCTAGAGTAGGACTTGTGTGCCCCGGGTACGGATCCAGGATCCGTACCCCCAACCCGACCTGAATTATATATATATTTTTTTTCTTTTTTTTTTTCCATCTTCTTCTTCTCATTCTCCTCCTCTGATCTTCTTCTTCTTCCTCCTCCTCCTCCTCCTCTTCTTCTTCTTCTTCTTCGATCCTCTTCCTTCTTCTTCTTCTTCTTCTTCGATCCTCTTCCTTCTTCTTCTTCTTCTTCCTCTCCTCCTCCTCCTACTCTGATTTTGCAGTGGAGATCCTCTTCCTTCTTCTTCTTCTTCTTCTTCTTCTTCTTCTTCTTCTTCCTCCTCCTCCTCCTCCTCCTCCTCCTCTAATTTAGAGGATAATTAAGTTGAGTCTCATGAGGTACCTAAGACTGAAAAGACTCGATGAACTCTCAACTCTGCCATGAATGCCCTCACCATCAACTGTTGACATGGCCGACACCATCGCATTAATTCCCACCTGCAACAGTTGTCTGTCTCATTCCAGTTTCTGTGGTGTATGCATGACTCAAATTTGAAGTTGAGAGATGAACAAAAATTGTGGAATTAATGTAATACCATTAAGGTATTAATGTAATACCATAAAGACATTTCTGTAATACCATTAAGGTATCAGTGTAATACCATAAAAGACATTTCTGTAATACCATTAAGGTATTAATGTAATACCATAAAGACATTTCTGTAATACCATTAAGGTATCAGTGTAATACCATAAAAGACATTTCTGTAATACCATTAAGGTATCAGTGTAATACCATAAAGACATTTCTGTAATACCATTAAGGTATCAGTGTAATACCATAAAAGATATTTCTGTAATACCTATAGGGTATATGTGTAATACCAATAGAGTATAGGTGTAATACCCATCACTGAATCATCAACTAGGTAATCAGGTGTGTGTGGGGCGCACACCAGACTTGCTATGGGCGCGCGTGGCGGCGCGTGGGCGCGCGTGGAGGCTGCCCACGCGTCGGGTCGAATCTGGGGGCACGGATCTAAGATCCGTACCCCCGGGGTACACAAGTTTTTGCCCTGAGCCTATACAACAGATATTATCTCAAATTTCACAATTAGAATCCAAATTTCAGTTTTAAGTCTAATTTTACTAAAAGCCCATCAAATTCTATTCCTACCTATCATTATAATGAACTCAATTAATTAATCATAAATGTACGTAGTAGAATCAAACACAACGTATATGATAAAATATGTACTAACAACGACACATTAATGTAAACAAAAAGAAACAGTAGTTCAATTAAGATGATCAATGTTCAATCCCTAAATCGACATTATTAGAAGCTAAATCAATATTCTTAAAAGATTAGAAGCCTATTTCACCAATATAATTAAGTTACTAAACTCAAGGAAGTCTCCTCATGAAGTTCTAGTTACATTTATTTAAAATTAAGGTACAACACCCCAACCAAAATGAGGAGGATTGAAATATTTTGACCTTATATGCTCAAAATATGTGTATAAGAGATAAATATGATTAAAAATATTTTTGATACAGAAATTCGGCGGAAAACTTTATTTTCAAAAACACGAATAATTTTCTTTTTTTAAACTATGAAATAGAGATATGCAACCATTTGACTCGTGTCTTACCCACATTTGTAAATTAAACCCTAGTATATTTTAAACACATGAAAATATTTGTCACGCCCCAATTTTATTTAAAGTGAATACTAACACATTTTGACTTATGAAAAAGGAACGCGAGCTCATAAAATTAATTGTAAATAATTTTAGTAATAACCTCATTAATCTCTCTCTCTTTTTTTTTTTTATCCACAACATTTGCAAAATCATTTCATAAGGACATTTAACAAAAACATTTAATAAAACCGTTAGCGGAAGCAACTCAAGTATTTAAAGTTTCAAATAAAGTAACCATGGTAAACAAAGTAGACATGTCTAAAAAAATTCAACTACAAGTTTAGCTACTAAAACGAAAAGGTTTACGTCTCATAAGCATTTAAAAGAAGTTAACAAAACTACTTGTTCATGACCCAATTAATTATCATTAATTATTAAAATTAATTCTCACTAGCATCCACTGTACCACAGCATGTAAGGTGAGCTACACTACAGCATGTAAGGTGAGCTACACTAGCTCAATGGGGTTACTGTTTGTCAAGATTAAAAACAAGTATAAACAACACAGAATTACAACACCGTATCCATGCTATCAGCCACTTAACGACCGATTAATTCATAACCATGCTATTGGCCACTTAACGACCAATTAAAATTTTCATGATTGATTAAAATCATATATGTTGCCCCATCCATATCACACATACATGCGTTTAATAAAGACAAACGAGGAAAGAAATGAAAACTTGAATGCGAATGAATGCAAATTGTAAATTATGATTCCACGTCCTCGTTATATTCGTTTCCTACAAATAAAATAATTTGTGCCTTAGTAAATATTTAACTAGTACTCTTAATAATTTAGTAATTAGAAGAAAGTAGGGGTCTCTGAAAGAAATAAGATGTAAGATTGAAATTTTAGAAATGAACTTGAAATTTTGAGATCAAATACTAAGAGATTGAACTGAAAAATCATTAAGATTGAGTAGAGTTAAAATCTGGAATTTTAATAAATTGAAAGGGAATAAAAATATAATTTTTTTTGGAAATTGAATTTTAGAAATAAATATGAAATCCAAAAACTAGAAAATGATGAATGTAATATTTTTGGATGAAGGTAAAACTAGTAAAATTGGAATTGAAGATAACTCTCCCTCTCTTTCTCTCTCGTTCGTATCTCTCTCTCTCTCTCCTTTTCTTTGCCCAATCTGGCGTGTGTCTCACCCTTCCCTCTCTCTCTTCTCTCCTTTCTTTCTACTTCATTTCTTCCTGATTTGTCCTTTTTCGATCTTCTTTTTTTCCGGTATCAATTGAAATTCTCCGATACCGGTTGGAATTCTCCGATACGAAAGACCTGCAAAAACGAAGAAACACCGGGAGTTTTTCCCGGTGAAGGGACTCCGACGCTCAAGTCAGTAATTTGGGAAAAACGTTGGTATTGCTTTTTGTGCTCAGTAATTGCTCTAGGTGATTGTGTGTGAAATAGAAAGATAAGGGTTTATAAATACTCCCTGAAAAACGTGGCAGTTAGGATTTCTCCTAAAAAGGTGGGAAGTGGGCGATATTCCCGCGATTGTGGCAGTTGTTCCAGATTTGAATCAGTTCGTTTGAATATAGTTCGACATTTTACCTTACAGTTCGATATTCTGATCCGAGTGTCTGATCAGCTCGCTCATTCATCTTTGTTCGACCAGGATGTTCTTCCTGCTTCTCTGTCCTGTTCGCATTAATTGTCCCTAAAGTCGATCAATTTTCTAAAATAGTTCGAATGTGGTCGAACTGACCACATCAGTACTCCCCCCTTTCGGAGTGCGTGTGTCCACGCACTGGTGCAGTTCGTACTGTTGCCAATTACAACGCTTCTTCGAGAAGCATCACATCCCATCAATCATTTGCCTGCGACGTTTTCCCTCCTCCCGAGGTGTCTTTTCGTCTTCGCCGTTGGATCGAAGTGTATCCAACGGCTAAGATATAACTTGTCAGTTTTTATCAATCCCTAGGCGCCTCTTCGTCCTCGCCGTTGGATCGAACTGCATCCAACGGCTGAGATTATCGCTGTTGCTTCGATGCGTCCTTTCGTATTCGCCGTTGGATCGAACTGCATCCAACGGCTAGATCCACGACTTTTCACTTTCACCATTGGATCGAACTGCATCCAACGGCTGAGATCTCGTGACCTTTCACCTTTCCCCCCCAAAACCAAGAACTTCTCCCTATATATATCCCCTCTTCTTCTTCATAAAATTCTTCTGCAAGAAATTACTCCAGATTTCTAAGCAAGAATCTTTCCTCTTGAGATTTCAAAAGTCCCACAAACAAACCCAGGTACTCTTTCACTTCCTCTTTCTTCGTTTCATATTCTTCACATGGCTTCTTCCCCTTTCTTGACCCACCTAAGGGATGAAAGCGAATCCGAAGAGGGTTTCGAGGGATTTCCCTTGCGAACTGCTTCTGATTCGCCAGTCCCGAAAGCTTCATCCTCTAGCCATCAAACTCTTTCTTCTCCTCCCAAACGATCTCGCAAGAAAACAGTTGATAATGTTTTCTCTGCTACCAAAGCTACTCCCACACATACCATTCTTTTAAGCTCGCTCATGGCAGCAGCGGGCTATTCTGTAGTTATTCCCAGCCCTGATGAGCGCCCTCATCGAGCTCCCGCTGGCTGCCACACATGGTTTTTAAGACATGTGACTGTAGGTTTAGTTCCTCCCATCCACCCTTTTCTTCTTGAGGTTGGTTCGGCATTCGGGGTATGTCCCAACCAGTTGCACCCGAACTCTATAAGCTACATCGTAGCATTTTATATGGTGTGCAAGTGGATGGGAGTCGAACCGACCTCCGATCGATTCCGCTCCTGTTTTGTCCTCAAACACACTAACCCCTTCCGCTTCTATCTGAGCCCCCGAAGCGGAAATAAACGGGCTCTATTTTTATCTTCAGGAGATGATAAAATCAGCTCCTGGGAAAAGTATTATTTTTTTGTTCGTACCCCCACAAATAAGCCTTTCCGAACTATCCCTTGGGCTGAGAGTTCGAACCAAACCGAACCTGCTCCTGCCAGGGACTTTGAACTAGGGGCTTTGGCCAGGCTATTTCAGGGAGGGCAGTTCGATATAGTTCGCATGAGTTCATGCGAACCACTGTTAGCTTTTTGGGGGTTTTACCCGCACACACAAGTTTCCCACAAGTTCGATTTATGTTGTTTTAAAAATTTCCCTTCATATCTCGCTATCTTCTTTCAAACTTATCTAACTGGGCATATACTGACCACTTGTGTTTTGTGTTGCAGATAAAGAGATGAATAAGTTCTTCATCCTTGACCCCGCAGTCCCGAAGTCCCAGAGAACTGCCTTTTCCTCGGCGGATGAGGCAGTTAACAGCCGACAAGCGGTAGCCTTCCGCGAGAAGGAAGAGAGGCATCTGAGCAAACTGGCGCCGCGAACCAGCCCCGACTTGGCTGAGGATACCTCTGCCCGCGCTTCCGCTTCGCCGCAAGCGGCCCATGCCACAGATGCTGCCGACCCCACCTCAGAAATGACCGAAGAGGGGGTCGAAGCTGCAACTCCTCCTCTTCGGCGGAAGAAAAAGGCATCCTCCAGTTCGCAGAGGTCGGCCAAAAAGCAGCGAA
The DNA here is from genome assembly GCA_005771605.1 of Scutellaria baicalensis. NCBI lineage: Eukaryota > Viridiplantae > Streptophyta > Magnoliopsida > Lamiales > Lamiaceae > Scutellaria > Scutellaria baicalensis. Next base: position 31,326,657 of record CM016723.1, on the reverse strand, counting down.
CTGAGGGGGGCACCTCGACTGAGGTGGGGTGAACTGAAACGGAGCCCGATCAGGAGAGGGCGATTGTTCCGGGCAAGAAAGTTGCGGCAGAGGAGGAGGATCGCGAGATCAAAGAGTTCAAGATGAACCTCTCGCGGGTGTCCAATGCCGTAAAGTATTTCGAAGTCATGGGCCAGAAAGCCTTTCGTCGTCGAGATCGGCTAAGGGACACCCTCCAGGAGAAGAAGACTCTGGAGAGTGATCTGAGTCTTCATGCTGGCAAGGCCGAAAACTTGTCCGCCCAACTGGAAGAAAGGGAAATGGAGCTGGCGCTTGCTCGCTCCGAGGTGGCCAGAAGGGAGGAGCTGATACTGGCTAAAGAGAAGTTCGCCATGGAGAAGCAGACTGCTCTCTCGAATGCGGAGGCTGAAATCCGCAGTTTGAAGGAGAAACTCGAAGAGGAAGGGAGTACCCGAGTCGAGTTCGGAAAAGCCATGTATCAAGAGGGCTTTTACCAGTTCGCTCGGAGCCCGGAGATGGAGCTGATATCGGAGTCTTTCCGAGAAAGGCTCATAGCTCGTCTTTGGGACTCCGTTCTCTTTTTGTCAAGAGCAGCTCCTATGGCCGTAACATACTTCAAAGAGGGGGTTCGGCTCTGCCAGGAACAAGTCGGAGAGGCGTTCCAGTTCGATGTGAACGAACTGGGCCAACAAGTGATGCAAACTCACTCTGTTCCTCCTGGCTGGCGTGGGAATCCGGACGACGACATCGATGCGAAGTGGTGGTCGGGCTGCTTGGAAGAAGTAGTAAAGGAAGTCCTTCCCGACAACCGGCTCGATAATCCTGGTCCGAGTTCGTCGCATCCAGCTCTTGCCAATCCCTCTTCAAGCCCAACTCCTGATCTGCCGGAAGATATGTTCGATCCTCTTCATCCGTCGGCGGTCCAGCTTACTCCCGAATCTTCTCCTGATCACTCTTAGTTTTTATGTTGTAATAACACTTGTACTTTTCTTTAAAGTTTTGTAGTTGTATTTTGTAATGAATCTATTTGGAATCAAAATAGTTCGCCCATTTCAATGTTTTTCTGTTCATTATTTAATCATAAGACTTCGAAAGAATTTTTACTAAGTATTTAACCATAAAACATCAAGACTGAATTTTTTCTAAGTACTTAATCGGTGAACTTGGAAGAGTCTCCTTCCCTTCGCTTAATCATTAAATTCGATAGAACTCCTTTAATTTGTGTCAATCATTGAGTCGATAGAACTTCTTCATTTCACTTCGTTTCTTCAGCGAGTTCGGAGGAAGCTCCTGTAACTCACTCAGTCTCATTTAGTTCCGAAAGAACTTCTTCAATTCGCGCTTTTTCAACGAGTTCCGAGGGAACTTTCATAGTATGCTTAATCGGTGAGTTCCGAAGGAACTTTTTTAGTACGCTTAATCGGTGAGTTCCGAGGGAACTTCTTCAATACACTTAATCATGAGTTCCGAGGGAACTTCTTCAATACGTTTAATCAATAAGTTCCGAGGGAACTTCTTCAACATGCTTAATCAATGAGTTCCGGGGGAACTGTGTGTTCGCTTCACAATATGATTTTGAAACAGATGAGTAAATCAACACAGAAAGACTCGAGGATTTAACGTGGTTCAGTCAAATCGACCTACGTCCACGGAGTATGAAAATATCTCTTATTTATAAAAGCAACAACAACTTAAAAGTAAAAAGCAACATACTGGGATTTGATACTTCAAGTATAAAATTTCTTCAGGTGGTTGATGTGCCAAGGTCTAGGCAGTTCCTTTCCTTGTTCGTCGGCGAGCTCATAAGATCCACCTGGTAGAACTCTTGTAACAATATACGGCCCTTCCCAAATAGCATCTAACTTTCCGATCTCTAACAAGGCATCAGATTGCCTTAAAACCAAATCTCCTACTTGAAATTCTCTCTTTCGAACCTTTCTGTTAAAGGCCGCCTGAATGCGTCTCTTGTATAATTCATGGCGAACTCTGACTTCATCCCTGATTTCCTCCAGAAATAACAAATCTGTTCGGATCAATTCTTCATTTTGCTGTGGATCGAAGTTAGTGATTCGTAAAGCTTCTCCTTGAATTTCCGCTGGGACCACTGCTTCCAATCCAAATGCCAAACTGAAAGGAGTTTCTCCCGTAGTCGATCTCGATGCAGTTCGATATGCCCACAAGACAGAGGGTAGTTCGTCTACCTAGTTCGATTTCTCACATTCAAGTCTTTTCTTAAGCCCATCTAGAATGATTCGGTTAACCACTTCGACTTGCCCATTTGCCTGAGGATGTGCCACCGGAGTAAATACTTGTAAAATTTTCATTTCCTTACACCATCCTGTGATCTTTTTGTCTCGAAACTGAGCTCCATTATCTGACACCAAAATCCGGGGTAAGCCGAACCTGCAGCAAATACTCTTCCATATAAAATGAATCATATCGGGCTCGGCTATTTTGACTAAGGGTTCTGTCTCGACCCATTTAGTAAAGTAGTCCACGGCCACCACCAAGAACTGTTTGTTTCCTCTGGTTTTGACAAGTGGACCAACAATGTCAATACCCCATCTAGCAAAAGGACAGGGCGAACATACTGTAAGCATATCTGTTGCTGGCGTGTGAATTCTCCATCCATGTTTTTGACAGGAGTTGCACTTCCGAACTAACTCTTCATCGTCATTCTTCATTGTAGGCCAATAGAAACCAGCTCGTGCGACCTTCCGAGCAAGTGCCCGAGCTCCCGAATGTTCAGCACATCCGCCTTCGTGCGCTTCTTTCAAGACCTTGATTCCTTCTTCTGGGGATAAACACCTTGCATCTGTCGGTAAGAAAGTTTTCCGGTACAACACCCTATCAAGAACGTAGTAGAATCGAGCTTGTTTCTCCAACCTCTCAAGGTCCTTATTCTGTCCATCTCTTGCTCCTCTTAGAAAATTCAGAAAAGGAGTTCTCCAATCATGCTCAGCCAGGTCGACATTCATCACCTCGTTTTCCTTTCCCACTCCCATAACCGTAATACTTCTCTTCGAACAGTCTTGCAGCGAACTCCCAATCTTGGCTAAATAATCCGCTTTCTGATTCTCGCTCCGAGGTATCTGTTCGATCTGAAGTCTCTCAAATCGCTTCTCCATCTCTCGTATTTTCTGCACATAAGAAATCATATGATCTTCCTTAACTTCACATTGATTTCGGAGTTGTTGTGTCACCAATTGTGAATCTGATTTAATTATCAGATCTCGAGCTCCGGCTTGTTCGGCTATTTTCAACCCCTGCAAAAAAGCTTCATATTCTGCCTCATTATTAGATGCCTTAAATTGGAATTTTATGGCAAATTCTAACTCATCTTTTTCGGGGCTGATCAATAATATCCCTGCTCCTGCGCCCTGGCGGGATGACGATCCATCTACAAACACTTCCCATTCTTTCTCGTCTTGTAGCCTGGTTGTTTCCTGAATGAAATCCGCCAATGCTCGACCTTTTATAGCTGTTCGCGGCTCATACTTTAAATCGAACTGTCCCAGTTCGACCGCCCACTTTACTAGTCTACCTGATGCGTCCGGTTTTCCCAACACTACACTCAGCGGATGATTTGTTCAAACTATGATCTCATAACCCAAAAAGTAGGGTCTTAGCCTCCTTGCCGTAGTGACTAAGGCATAAGCGACCTTTTCCACCTCCGTGTAGCGGATTTCTGCCCCATGCAGAACTTTACTAACAAAGTACACTAGGAACTGATCCCTACCTTCTTCGCGGACGAGTACCGAACTAACAGATTCTTCCCCGACTGCCAAATATACGACCATTGCACATTCTTTAAAAGGCTGTTTCAACAAAGGAAGTGTGAGGAGAAACGCTTTCAAGTCTTCAAATGCCTTCTGACAGTTCGTATCCCATCTAAACCGATCATTCTTTCTCAAAATTTTGAAAAAAGGTAAACCCCTGTCCGCCAACCTTGATATAAATCTGCTCAAAGCAACAATACGGCCCGTTAGTGTTTGTACCTCTTTAATAGTTCGAGGAGTCGTCATTCCTTGTATAGCTCGGACTTTACTGGGGTTGACCTCTATTCCTCTGTTCATCACCATATATCCCAGAAACTTCCCTGCTTTCACCCCGAACGAACACTTGGCCGGGTTTAATCGCATCCCATGCTTTCGAATTGTCGCCATAGTCTCTCTCAAATCCTCGGCGTGGGTGTTCGCCACTGTGCTTTTCACCAACATATCATCAACATATGCCTCCATGTTGCACCCCAATTGATGTTTAAACAGTTCGTCTACCATTCGCTGATAAGTAGCTCCTGCGTTTTTTAGAGCAAATGGCATAACTGTATAGCAATATGTACCTGACGAAGTAATAAAGGCTACATTGGGTTTATCTTCTGGATGTAGCATAATTTGGTGATATCCTTGTGCTGCATCCATCATACTGAGCAGTTCGCATCCTGCCGTGGAATCAACTAGTTTATCGATCCGCGGGAGAGGATAATGATCCTTGGGGCAAGCTTTATTCAGATCCCGGAAATCAATACACATTCGCCACTTGTTCCCTGGCTTTGGAACTGGCACGACATTAGCCAGCCACCGAGGATACTGGATCTCTTCAATGTGCCCAATCTCTAGCAATTTCTCGATCTCTTCCTTGATAATTTTGTTCTGTTGTTCTCCGAAATGCCTTAGTTTCTGTTTAACTGGTCGAACATCTGGCTTGATATTCAACTTGTGAACAGCTACCTCCGGATTTATACCCTTCATATCTTCAGGTTTCCAGGCGAACAAGTCCACATTATCTTGGAGAGCAGCTACAATTTCTCCTCTAACCTGTTCCGACAATTGACTTCCGAGACGGACTGAGTGTCCAGGCAGCTCTGGGATTAATTCTACGCTCATTAGATCACCCTCTTCGAATTCCACAGTCTTTGTTTCGTCACCTTTTTTCAAACTTTTATCCCTTCCTCGATCAACATCGTCTCTCTGTTCGCTATGGCGCTTGCGAGATTCAGATTGTCGAACTGCAGCCACATAACAACGTCGGGCTGTTTGTTGATCACCATGAACAACTCCTACTCCTACCACTCGCCCTTCCTCATTTTCCACAGGGAACTTCATCATCAAATGGGCAGGTGAAATAACAGCAGCATACGAACTCAGAGAATGACGGCCCAAGATCACATTGTACTGAGAAGGTGCATCCACTATAAGGAAAGTCATGGTTTTGTTTTGCCTCAATTCCCCATCTTCTAGCACCATAGGTAGCTGGATTTTTCCGTACACTGTTACAGATTCTCCTGCAAAACCATAGAGTGAAGTTTCTACAGGTTTTACCTCCACTGTTGATCTCATTTTCTTGAAGCAGTACATAAACATGATGTCCACCGAGCTTCCTGTATCCACAAATACACGCTCGATGTTAAATCCTCCTATCTCAGCGACGATCACCATAGCATCGAACTGAGGGCTTTGAATGGCAACACGGTCGTGAACTCCGAACTCAATTGCTACTTCCTCGAAGATCGAGTGAACCATATTCTGTTCCTGCTTGATAGAGTTAAGTCTCACCTTCCGAGCTCTATTGGAATCTCCATCTGTTGGCCCACCCATGATCATGTGAATCGTGGGCCTCTCTTCCCGTTCAGGTCTAGCTCTCGCTGGGGGAGGCAGAGGGGGAGGTAGTTCCTGTTGCTCTTGCCTTCTATCTCGTCTGGGCTCTTCATGATCATTTCTCTTTTTGCGGTTCGACCGAGTTCGACGGACGAAACGGGCCAATTTGTTTTCCCTAATCAATCTTTCCAATTCATCTCGCAAATGCAAACATTCATCAGTTCCATGCCCATATTCATTATGAAATCGACACAATTTACCGTTATCGAAGGTAAATGGTTTCTTCGGATTAGGACTCCAAGTCGATGGCCATTTTAGCTGGGGCATGTCTCATATTTCCATCAGCACCTGCCCAGGTGACATAGTCATGGGCGTATATTGTTCGTACCTCCGCCCTGTCCGATTATCTCTCAAAGGGGGTGGAGTGAATCTCGCTCGCTGTTCTCCTCCGTCTCTCTTTCGAGCTCCCTCCTGCTCCTGTTGCGGCCGGCTCATTCGACTCGAACTCTCCCCTTTTTTCATTCGAACTGCTTCTTCCAAGTTGATGTATTTGGTGGACCTCTGCAATAAATCATCAAAATTGCTGAGTGTTTTCTTGACCAGCGAAGTATGAAGATCACCTTCCTTCAATCCTTGGATGAAAGCACTAACGACCAAATCGTCCGAGGCTTCGGGAGCTTCCAAAGTAGCAGCTGTAAAACATTTGACATAGTTCCTCAAAGTCTCATCCCCTTTCTGTTTTACACCGAACAAGGTTTGAGTAGACCGCCTCTGCCTCCTCGAACTGGCGAACTGGTGCAGAAACAACTCCGACAGCTGCTCGAAGTTGTGAATCATCCCATCGCTCAATTGACTGAACCATGTCTGGGCGGACTTAGTGAGGGTGGTTGCGAACACCCTACATTTAATGCCATCCGAATACCGATGTAGCAGAGCGGTATTCTCAAACCTACATAGATGTTCCTACGGATCAGTGGTGCCATCATAATCAAAATTCACCGGCCGAAAGGAGGCTGGCAGTTCGTCCTCCATGACCTCTTCAGAAAAAGGATTTCCCCTGGAACTACGAGGAATCCGTCGAACAGTCTTCTGTACCTCTCTCAATTCCTTTCTAAGATCATCCACCTTCTCAGACAATTCAGCGTGTACCCGTTTCTGTCCACGAGGGTGATCGGATTGACTTTCTTGTTCATCCATCCGAGATTTGTCACCTTCTTGCTCTCTCCGGGCGTGAGTTTCAGTATTGCCTTGCTGTGAGTCGACTCTTTGTTTACCTAGAGCCTTCTGAACAGCTGTCTCTATCAGAGTTGAAAGTTCCTCCGGTGTCAAAGTGACAGTACCGGGAGGATTCACCGGTGCAGAGTTCTGATCCTCGTCTTGTCGCACGGACTGTGCTCCTTCATCTACTCTCCTTCGAGATCCTCTGGTATTCACCATCTTCACAATTTCTCAACGTCTTAAATGCTCAAAGTTGCAAAAAATTGATTCCCACAGACGGCGCCAATTGATTTGTCCTTTTTCGATCTTCTCTTTTTCCGGTATCAATTGAAATTCTCCGATGCCGGTTGGAATTCTCCGATACGAAAGACCTGCAAAAACGAAGAAACACCGGGGGTTTTTCCCGGTGAAGGGACTCCAACGCTCAAGTCAGTAATCTGGGAAAAACGTTGGTATTGCTTTTTGTGCTCAGTAATTGCTCTATGTGATTGTGTGTGAAATAGAAAGATAAGAGTTTATAAATACTCCCTGAAAAACGTGGCAGTTAGGATTTCTCCTAAAAAGGTGGGAAGTGGGCGATATTCCCGCGATCGTGGCAGTTGTTCCAGATTTGAATCAGTTCGTTTGAATATAGTTCGACATTTTACCTTACAGTTCGATATTCTGATCCGAGTGTCTGATCAGCTCGCTCATTCATCTTTGTTCGACCATGATGTTCTTCCTGCTTCTCTGTTCGCTCGCATTAATTGTCCCTAAAGTCGATCAATTTTCTAAAATAGTTCGAATGTGGTCGAACTGACCACATCACTTCCTACTTCATTTCTTCTTCTCACTGTCTCTCGTACTCTCTCTAAATTACCACTACCCAATCAAGAAAATAATCAATGTTGAGAGGATTTGTAAATCAAAAGTTGAAGGGTGGATTGAATCAAATGTGGAAAAGAAATCATAAAGAACCCAGATGAATTCGAGACTGAAAAAGAGTTGAGACGAAAAAGAAGAGTATATTCTCTAGAATTTGTTTTGACAAATAGGAAATAGAGGAGATGAAGATTTCTAAAAAATTATCTTCTGTAGTTTTTCCTGAATTCTTCCTCCCCTTCCCAACTCATCTTCTCTCTTATATTACCCCCTACAAACTCTTCTGTCTCCCCTTTTGTATTGGAAAAGGAATGGTTATGGTGATAGAAAAAGAAAGAATGACAGTGGTGATGGATGATATTAGGAATTGGGGTTTCTGATTTGGTTTCAACGAAAGGGAAAGAAAGAGATGAGAAATTACAGAATTTTACCTTTACGTGTTTTTGTGAGGGCTTGTATATATTTTGTGAGATAATTTGATATATATGTAGGCAAGAGATTAATGATCCTTAACCATCACGTTTTAATTTGTTATCAAGTTAGAGATTTTTAGGGATATGGGTTGATGTGTATCTTTTTTAAATCTTTTTTTTTTGTTTAAATTAATTTGAAATTACACATGTTAATCTACCCATGTGGATAAATTCTACAATAGTTTTAAGGAAATCTCATGGGTTTAATTTTGGATTTTATTAGATGATTTTATGGGTTATTTCTAATTATATTATCAAACTATAGTTTCATAAAAAAAAAAAGAAATATTATTAATTTTAAGTGATTATTTATTTGTTTATAAGAATTCTTTTTTTTTTTTTATGGATATTACAATATTACTTAAACAATCAAGTGATGTGAAAGTTTGTAAATGGCATTATGCAGTATCGAATTCATACACATCATCATAAACTAAAACATATGCTTTTAGAGGGGAGCTCGTACAGTCAGCTACTCATCTGCTTCACTGTGAGTTGATCTTGAAACGTTTAAATATAACAACATAAGATTTGAGAAATCTTAATTGATAACGCTTATTGAAGCTACGCTAATTAAAGAGATTAACCAATCCTAGTTACTTCATCATTCAAGGTCTGAAAACCTGACATAAACATTTAAGGTCCGAAAACCTGGTACATCACTCGAAGGTGTCATGTCATGTCATCATGCAAGTTATTCTAATCAATGTAACCGTACATAAATGTTACCCACATTCGAGATTCGACTTAAAGCGGGGATAACTACTGAAGTATCCAGTCGTCTCTTACTGCACTGGCACATTTATTAGCATTTAGTATTTGATCACATCTCTATAATCATACACATACATACATATTCATCTTCAAGTGTTACTTAGTTGACATTATTCAATGTTTATTAATGTGTCTTAATGAAACATAATATTATTAAGTTATGTCATGTATAACTATCTAACTTAATATAGCTTATCATTCATGTCACATATGCATATCACAAAATTTTGAATAACATTAGAAATTTACATTTTATCCCTCATAAACATTAAAGAGTGACACTTGTGTGCCCCAGGGGTATGGTGCCCCCAAAATTAATCATTATATGATGTTAAATATATATTCTACAGATATCATATATATACTTTTCAGGTATCACATGTATACTCTTATATACATATAATACATGTATGATATATTTATAACACCAAAAAACATAACACATATAGAGTGGAAATCATTTCCAATAACAATTTATATCTTATATATCCTATGAAGTTATCTTAATATCCTACATAATTAGCTTATCTTTATTTATACTCAAAGTAAACGGAGCCCTATAGTGAAAAAAATATTTATAAGTGTAAGAAAACGTACTTATAATATATTATATAAACAAACTTAAAAAACATATATATATATATTTATATCTATAAAAGATATATTTAAATCTCTTAAACAACCATATATACAATATCTAATGAATGTTATACAAGGATAATAATGATGGATGAAGTACGAATGACATCAAGTGGACGTTATCGCCTTCAATAATTCAAATTCCATCAAACTTGCTTTTAAATAATCACATCATTCAATAATAAAAACTTTATCTATACAAATGTCACTTCCAATAATCAAATCTTTATTTCATGCAAATCGGATCAGTCTGAATTGAGATATATATATAAAATGCTAATGGTTTTCCTGTGCATCAATCGCACATATAATACGATTGGATTAGGGTCGACCCAGATCCGCATATATTTTTTTTAACTTTATATTTTCGCTTCAAACTGTTACCTTTATGTTATATGAGTGTGACTTTATATTATATAAGTGTAACCTTTATGTATACACGCTTTGAAAAATTTCTAAATCTTTTCATTTTTTCTCAAGTTATGGATCATACAGGTCATGATATTTGTACATAAAGGTCACAAGAATACAACATAAATGTCACACCAATATAAAATAAAAGTCTCAACCTAAAACAAAAAAACCCTGAAAAACTTCAATTTTTCTTAAGTTACTGAACATAAAGGTTAGAACATTTATATATAAAATATCACACTTATATAATATAAATATCACATCTTTACATATAAAGGTAACAACCTAAAGCGAAAAAAATGAAAAAAGGAAAATCCAGATACGCAAATTCAAGTTGGATGGCCTCAGTTGCACCATTCTTGATCCGTGAAACACGTGCACGGGGGAATTTGCCAATGCTAATTTAATTTTGATCTCTAATATTTCCAGTCCATTAGATGAGGTAGGGTGTTTAATTCCATTACCAGACTATTCAAAATATATGATCAAAAAAAGTAGTATTTGATAGTTTCAGAATTGATTTATGAGCTTCAAAATAATAATTTTATAAATAGTTTTAATAATCATATTAATTTATTTTCTGCAAAACAAAAAACAAAAAACAAAAAATTCTTGCAATAACCATCTTACAATATTTACTGTAAGAGTACAAGTGTCAATGTATTTGACAATTTGATCAAAAATTAATTTTGAGTCCCTACTTCTATTGTAACATAAGGAAAAAAGGACATGATTAAATTGAGTTCTTTATGTTATTATTAAGAATCCATGCTACACAATATTTGTGGCTATTGAGAGAATTTAGAAGCATTTTCTTTTGGAACTGTTTTATCGATTAAGAAATTTCATTATAAATTTTGAAAGCACTAATTTATTTTGACAATATAATAATAAAATGAAATAAAAGTAGATGATATTACTCCATTTCAAAATAAGTATTGTTTTAACAAGTAAAATTTGTGTTAAAATAAGAATCGTTTCTGGATTTCAAAGCATATTTACATACAACTAGTATTTCACCCGCGCGATGCGCTGTTTATTATTTATTCTGATAGTTATATTAAAATTTATTTATATATCTTCATTATTCCAAATGTTGTATGATATAGAAATATATTTACCATATATTTATTAATTTTTAAAGTTATATTTTATTATTTAAAAATAATTATTGGGTAAAGTAGAGTTTTAGTTGAAGAAAGTAGAATTTGGTTGGCCCGATCTCTCGTGTGTTTCTCAAACTTCCCAGTGCATTCGTTTTCTTGGGACGTGTTATTTTAAATTATAATAACACAAATTATATATGTTATTCTACATTATATTTGACAATATTAAAAGGTTGGAATACAAAATTATAAATAATCTAAACAACGAAATTGAAAGCTTATATTCTATTTATTTGTTTTTTGAAAAAAATTTATGGTCGTTGGCTCAATAGATAATTTGATAAGTCAATGATGAAGTTGGTTAAAAATGACCATTTAACAGTATAAATTTTGAATCTTTATTTATGTACAAAATTTATCGTAATTACAGAAACTATCTTAATATTTATTTTAAATTTAAAATTGATAATATGAATAATTATAAACATTAAGTAACTTTAGTTAACAAAAAAAAAAAAATTAACAACTTGAAAGCTTACATTCTATTTGTTTTTCTTTTTTATTGAATTGTTTTCATGGCTTGATATAGATAATTTAATAAGTCAATGATTTTCAAAATTGGTTAAAAGTGACAAATTAACATATAAGTCTTGAAATATTTATTTATATACAACATTCTCATAATTACAAAAAATATTTTAGAATATATTTAACTTTAAAACGGATATTATGAATCATTATAAACATTAAGTAATTAAAGTTAGCAAAAAAAAAAATTAATATTTTGAAAACTTACATTCTATTTGTTTTTATCTTTTGTTGAATATTTCTTAGTTTAATAAATAAGTTGATAAGCTAATGATTTTTGTAATTGGCCAAAATTGATCAATCAACAATATAAATTTTGAAATATTTACTTATATACAACAATTTTTTCAAAATTACAAAAATATCTTAAAATTTCTTTAATTTTAAATGAGAATGTGAATAATTTTAGACATTAAGTAATGATAGTTAACACAAAAAGAATTAAATTATTGTTCAACATTAAACATTATTTATCAACAACAACAAATAATGATGATGATAATCTATCTATAATAATAATAATAATGATAATACTATTAATTAATTAATAATAGTAATGGTATGAATAAAAAAAAAAAAAAATAATAATAATAATAATAAGTTAATTGAAAATATTACAACATAACATAATTAATTCCCTTGAAAATACTAATAGTTTTACAATTTTTTTATTAACTAAAATTTTGATTTGACATTTTTAGGAGGGAAAGTGGCAAAATTGTAAATTTGCCAACTGTCCTCCTTTTATATATAGATAGATGCATAAAAAATACCCCTATTTACTCCCACAAGTAGAGGTGGCAATTCGGGCTGGCTGACCCGACCCAACCCAACGGGCCAAATGATAAATTCTGGTCGGGTCGGCCCATCCTTTGGTCGGGCCTATGAAATCGGAGCCCGACCCAACCCCACTTGGGTCATCGGGCCAACGGGCCAAATCAGGTCACAGGCATAATTATTTTTAAAATTAAAATAATTTTTAATTCATTAAATTCTTACACCATTTTAACTAGAAAAATAACTTCCTATTATTACAATTTAAGACGTTCAATTTAAACTATATTATCCTATTTATGTAATCGAAATTAACTTTTTTAATATAATTAAACTATTAGTGGGGACAAAATCCGATCATTTTTACTTCTTTTAGAATTCAAAAATGTTTTAACTCAATTATCATAGTCTGCTAGTAGATTCTAATTAGTTAATGATAGTTGAAGATTCGAATAATTATAAAAAAAATAAAAGAATACATAAAAACATGGATGAGGGAATTGAGTTCATGTAAATTTACAAATTGCAACAAAAAAATTAATAAAAATAAATTTATCGAGTCATCGGGCTGGCCCAAGCCCAACGGGCCAAATTGGCCTGAGCCCATCCAGCAAGGCCAAAAAGTTCCGGTGTTTTTCGGGCCGCTCATTTTAAAGCCCAACCCGACCTAATTTATGGGCCGAACTCAAATTGCCGGCTCTACCCACGAGCATAGTCAAGTGGTAAGGTTTGTGGTGATGTTAACCAATACTTGTTCAGATAGTGCGTGGAACATATTTTCACTAAATTACCGTTCTGACGTTAATTATATCCCGTTAGCTTCTCCCTCTGTGTAGATCGGATTTTTTTAATCATATTTCTTAATTTTAATTTATGCGTAAAAATTTAGACGACACTTAATATAGGTGAAATATGACTTGTTAAACCATATCATATTATCATCCAAAAAAATTTGTCCAAAAGTTATTTAAGATTTAGCAAATGTTTAACAGCCGAATTAGCTGCAAATTTGAATGATTTATTTGAGTTGGGAATCATTACAATTGGCAGATAATTAATGAGACACAGCTAGGAGATGATAATAGAAACTATTTGACTGGATCAATGATTGCATAATACAAACAGGATAATAATATTGACCACACAAACTATTTATACACATTCAAACTCTTATTATTTGGACATGTGTTCTTTTACTTTTCACAATCCTACTTATTCACTCATTATTTACACGTTTTTATTTTGCTTTATTTTTTCTTGATAAGTTGTTCCCTTGAATGGGACAATTACATTGATTCTAATAATCATCGAAAATTGTAGCACTTATTACAGTAATATTCGTAAAAACGATATCGTCTCTTCTTCTACGACCATTTAATTAATACCAAAAAATAATGCAATGAACCAAATGAATATTAGTATTAAGAATACTCGTTATCATATATTTATTTTATCATATATTTATTCATAATTAATAATTATTAAATGTTATATATCAAGACAATATATCATTGAATATTAATTACTTAACCTTTAATACTAGAATCAAGTTACCTATAGTTAAAAATATATAATTCAAATGTATTTCATAATATATACGAGTTGAGAAAAAACACAAAATTACATATCTATGCTCATTAGTTCTCTAAATTTCATCTTTTAATTCTTAATAAGGAATTTTCGTACAAAACTAGGAATATGTTCAAATACACTTTTTATTTATATTTTCGATAGAATTAATTATTTTTCTATCCATCAATTTTTTGGTTTTGTAAATTTTACTCATTATCTTTTCGAATTGACAACTTTATCCTTTATAAATCAAACATATGATCCAAATTTAGCCGAACAACCAAATGAAGTTTAATTCGTATGTGATTAGCATGTAACATCCCATAAAGTTCGAAAACTTGAAAGGTTACTAGGTAAAATTGCCAGATCAGATAAATTAATTGGCAAATTGCATGAACAGACAAATTATTGGTCAAAAATAGCCTGAGAACTAGGTGTTTTTTTTTGCTCAGTCAAAAAAAGTTTATTATAAAAGAAAGATATTGAGTATGAGGAGTACCCAGTAAATACAAATCACATTACATTACAAATCTTGAAAGAAATGCATAGAAATGAGGGGCAGCAAGGGCAAATCAGATTCCAAGACATCCTTTAAGATTGACTAACCAATCTTGAAATGAATAACGATAATTTTTGATCAATTTAACAACAAACCAACTCCAAAGACGTGTATTGAGCTCATCAATAAATTTGGATACCACAACACCTTATTGCTAAAAACAACCTCGTTTCTCCATTTCCAAATAAGCCACACAACTCTAAGCCAAATACAAATTGTATATCGTTTGCCTTGCTTACCTCCAAGTAGACGCCAAAACTGAGTAAATTATTGATCGTATTTGAATGTATTGTTGTTGAAGTTTGGAACCATGCAAAACAAACCATCCATATCTCATGGGCTGAGGGGCACTCAAAAAAGATATGTTTTTCAGTCTCCTCTATATAGCCACCAAAGATGCAACGAAGATCCTCAGTCGGTTTGAGGAAACCCCTCCTACATAAATTAGACCTAGTTGGAAGACATCCCCATATCAATCTCCAAGCATGTGCAATTACCTTTGAAGGGCAGCACTCTTCCAAATAAGCTTAAAAACCCTTAATAGTTTTTTCGTTAATCGTTGTGGGACGATCAACATTGAGAAGAAACGAATAAGTCTTTTTCGTTGAGTATTTTCCATAAGCCGAGTCTCCATTTCCAAGAATCATCCACGCCAAAATTTGGTTTGAACCTGTCAATTAGTTCATTAAGATAAATACGTTCACGATCAAACAACGGTCTTCTCCATCTCCAAGACCAAACCCAAATATTTTCCGTCCCTCAAGATCCAAAATTCCCCACCTTTCCCTCTTTATCTAGACTAAGATTAAATAATCTATGAAATTTCTCCCTCAGAACACCATTTCCATTCCAATTTTCTTCTAAAAAAGAAGCCCCAGAACCATCCCCCACCACCTTTTCTAAATTATCTCCAAACCAAGCCCTCATTACCCTCATCCATAGTGTTTAACACGCCCCTCCACCACAAAGACACATTCCCCCTCCTCCCATAGGTAACCGGCCTGCTTTAGGGATGAGATAGAAGGACAAATAGTAAATCGGAAGAGAAGAGAGAACCGAATTCAACAATGTGATCCTGCCACCAATTGAGATTTTTTTTGTCATCCCATTGCCGAATACGATTTTTTATTTTTTGGATAATAAGGCTCCACTCAGAAGTACGTCTATGGTTGACCCCAACTCGGATTCTCCGGTAAGAGAAAGGGAAATAAGCCACAGTGCATCCAAGAATATTTGCCATCTCATGAAGTCTCCCGTCCTCCACATTTACACCCCTGACACTACACTTATCAAAATTAACTCTGAGACCCGACATAATTTCCATGTTGTGAGTTTAGTCTGATTGGCTGTTCGGACTTAATTTAGGTTAAATTTTCAGAAGATAAAATGATAAAGTCGTCATCGTGATAAGATAATGAGTAAAAGTGATTGAATCGAAAAAATTAATGGATTAAAAATATACATACAAATTTAAGTAGTAAGTTAGTAACCATCATTATATAAACGACATATGTTAAAATTCATAACATTTTTGAATCCTGAAGAAATTTGCATTTCAGATGAGATTTGCATTATTAAAACTTTATATATATATATATATATATATATATATATAAAAGGAAGGTAAAGGATTAAAAAAATAAAAATAAAATACAAATAGATTGTAGAAAGTAGAACATCTAACTATATATATATGAACCCTCCAAGTATGGTAGGGAGCACGTTAGATTAAAGTTTGGACATTATGTATAAATTTGTGGACATATATATACCATTATTTGTATTAAAACATATAATATTCGATATTCTTATTAGCTACTATTATTTAAATAAGAGTGAAAATTAATATTAAACTAAAGGGGGCAGTATTATTAATGTAGGTTTTGACAACTGTGAGTAAGTAGAGGACACAAAGATAACATGTCAAGAGTGGTTGGCCTAAATTCTTAATTGTCACCTTCCACCATATCATCTCCTTTTCAATTACATTATTTTTATTATTTTTTATTTACATTATTGTGATCTTTCTATCATTCATGGATAATTTTATGAAACGAGTGTTTTAAACTTTGAGTTTGATTAATATGAAAATTATAGATTGAATTATAAGTAGTGAAGTTTGTCTCATAAAATTATATAAGTGAGACAATCTTATATATTTTTATTTTTATGTACTTTTTGAATGTCTATAAATGAATGTTTAATTACAATTTAGACCAACAATGAATATGTGGAACTATTATAGAGGTTTACATTGGTGCTATATATAAAATAAAATAAAATAATTTCTCGATATATCTTATAAAATATTTATTTATATATTTTATTTGTAAATTAATATTGAACATCTATACTATATATTTATTTATGTATTTTTATTTGTAAATTAATATTGAACATCTATACTTTGAATTTGGTTTGAATATTTTTTGTTCTTAATGATTTGAGGATCAAGTTTATCACTCTCTATGCATAGCAAACTTATCTTAAATTCATCCATATCACTTGTATTCCCAACCAAAATAACGTGACATTGACTTAAACATTAACAACAATTTGACTAAACGATTAAATGAAGAACCTTTCTAAGACATAATTTCGACATGAATATACATAAAATGTTATTGGTAAAGAAAAAATTATATAAGTTAACTAAATTTAATGTGATTTCTATACGAGGGATACATGATGAGTTTATTTAAGATCGTTTTATGAATGGGGTTCCCTAAGATGATCAACCCAAATATTTTATAATTCACATATAAATTTGTATATATGAGTTTAATTCATGAACTAATAGAGTTCGTCTCACAAATACTCTCGTGAAGATCCTCCTACTTAAAATTTTGTGAAGCGTGAGATTCGATGAACCATGTTAAGATTGCGTTCAAAATAAAAAGGGGGAAAAAATAGATGATTATCACCACCACCTCCCGGTAGAAACGGCGCCGTGCGATATGATTCGGATTGACCAGTCGTAGATAGTGAATTGGGAAATTAGGGTTTCGATAAATGAAAGCGTATAATAAATTGGTGGGATGACTGACAAAAGAAGAGAAATTATCGAAAAAGCAAAAGGGTTTGAACGGTCAAAAGCGAAGAAGAAGAAAAAGTAGTACCACCACCACCCACCCCACCCCCCACCCCACCCCACTCCCGGTGTTGCAGTAAAGGAGAGAGCTTTGATTTCAATTTGGCCATTAATTATAGAGAGGAATGGATTACTTTATATGCTTTTAGGGGGCGGAGTCATTTTCGTGTTGACTGACAGACTCCTCATCATCAAATAGCTGGCCATTTCACCATTACCCATTATACAATTTTGCCCAAAACCTGAAGGGAGGAGAAGGGGTAACATCTCTGCCTTCTTTCTTTGTTGCTTGACGGCAATTGATCTTTGCTGGAGGACTATTTCTCCTTCATTTTCTGGGTACGTTCGCGATTCGCCAAGATTTCTGTTTCTCTGTTTCTTTTCTGCGACCGTTGGAGTAATTTACCAGCTGAAGCTGTTTGCTTGTTTGGATCGGTGTTTTTTCTTTTTTCGAATCTGTGCTTGAGGTTTGATGCTCTTTTCTGGGTGATTTTGAGCTGGGTTTTTGGTGATGGTTCATGTTGTGCTCGCACTAGGTCAGATTTTGTTGGGATGTATGCTGGGTCAGATTTTGTTTTGGCAAGATTTTCTCTTGATGGCTTTCTTGTTTGGAAAATTCTTGATCTTTGTGGGATTGATGATACATGATTGGCTTCTCAGATCTCGTTATGCATTTAATTTAGTACCTTTTTTCTCTTATTTTCTCGCTGCACCTGCTGCAGGGAGCTATATGTGCAGTTAATTTCTTACCTTTCTTTTTCTTGATTTTGAGAATACCTTGACAATCTGTAGTTTGACTTTAGATTTGGGGCTTTGGTTGAATTTCAAATCAACTCATCTGGGAAATGCCCCTTGCACTGATTTATACCGTGATTTAAGCTCTTCTTTGTTCAAAATCGAACCCACTTGTCGTGTTATTTGATACTTCTGAAGAGGAGAAATTACACCAGTGCTTGTCAGTTTGCTTATCTATCTATATTACTAGCTAATTGTAGACGATATCCGACATAAAACTTGTCTTGTTAGTGGATTCATGAGTAGATTGTCTAGCTGTGATACCATGACTAATTTGAGGTTATGAATTCTATTGGAGGCTTTGCTGTTTGTGCTTTTATCAACGCTATCCTTGTTATAACTGTATTTTGAATATATTGCAGATTTATTCTGAATCCTTCCATATTTGAGCTGGTGAGAAAACTGAAAATCTGATCATTTCTGTGATTAGAAAAGAAAAAGAATGGCCTCAGTAGGCGTAGCTCCTGCTACTGGTGCTAGAGATCCTGGTCGGAAAACTGGTGGTTTGGATAAGCTACCAGATGAGATGAATGAGATGAAGCTGAGGGATGATAAGGTAATGAACCCTTATCCTAAATCCTGATTCTATGTTTTTAGTTTGATATATTGATTATGAACATAATGACTGTTGATTTTTCATAGGATATGGAACCAGCTGTTGTAGATGGTAACGGCACAGAAACTGGTCATATAATCGTGACTACAATTGGCGGCAGAAACGGCCAGCCAAAACAGGTCAACTTATTTCCGTTTTGCGTTATTCTAATCTTGATAATTCTCTTGTGTTCATTTTTTATCTTTTGATTTATCAGACAATCAGCTATATGGCTGAGCGCATTGTGGGACAAGGATCTTTTGGAGTAGTGTTTCAGGTACTGCTTATTGTTCTTCTCTTGTTTTACAAGGTGAAAAAAAAAATATCTTCTGTGAGTTCACAATTTGACATTCTTATGAACTTCTATTATGTCCTGTTCAGGCAAAATGTCTGGAAACAGGCGAAACCGTTGCCATAAAAAAGGTTCTTCAAGACAAGAGGTACAAGAACCGTGAGCTGCAAACGATGCGTCTCCTAGATCACCCCAACGTTGTGTCTTTGAAGCACTGTTTCTTTTCAACAACTGAGAAAGATGAGCTTTTCCTTAACCTTGTGTTGGAGTATGTACCAGAGACTGTTCATCGGGTGATTAGACATTATAACAAGATGAGCCAGAGGATGCCGATGATATATGTTAAACTTTATGCTTATCAGGTACATGTGATTTCATTTGCATTTTTGTTGAAATATGCAGTAATATATAGTGTTCTAATTCTGTTTTTAAATCTTGTTTAACCTGTTTTTACAAGCTACGACTTTTTTCTGAATTAAAAGTATTTCCTTGCAGATATTTAGAGCACTAGCTTACATCCATGGTAGTATTGGAGTGTGCCACAGGGACATCAAACCACAAAATTTATTGGTAAGTTTATTTTTCACTCACTGTTTATGTCAGAACAAGCAACAAAATGGATTTACTGATGATTATGTTGATTACAGGTTAATCCACATACTCACCAAGTGAAGTTATGTGATTTTGGAAGTGCAAAAGTACTGGTTAGTATCATTTTTCCCCCTCAGATGACATTATCTCCATGCTTCTAATATTTTGTCATGTCATTTAACTTATTTTGCTCAATTTTGTAGGTCAAAGGAGAGCCCAACATTTCATATATATGTTCGAGGTACTACCGTGCTCCAGAACTCATATTTGGTGCAACAGAATACACTACTGCCATCGACATCTGGTCTGCAGGATGTGTTTTGGCTGAATTATTGCTTGGACAGGTTGGTGAATCAGTTGTCTTTTTCTTCATAGCATTGACAATGAAGTTTTTTCTTTTATCCTAAAGAAAGTTACATATGGATATTACAGCCCCTTTTTCCTGGTGAGAGTGGAGTTGATCAGCTTGTTGAAATCATTAAGGTAATTTTGGATTACATTGACCTTTTTATCGTATTGGATTACATTTATGTATGACAATTACAGTTCTTTATGGATTATGTAATATTTGCAAATGGATAGTCACTAAAGACGTGTTTATTTGCATATAGGTTCTGGGCACTCCAACAAGGGAGGAGATCAAATGTATGAACCCCAATTACACTGAGTTCAAATTCCCCCAA